>DWQW01013829.1:0-10032 GCA_018249695.1 Heliconius erato demophoon | reverse complement strand
AAGACAACTTGTCATTATAATTCATATTTCAATATTGTGACTACGAGAGTATATGTGTATATAACAAGTGTAAATAAATTTATTGTAAAAGTTTGATTTTGTGTCTGATTTGTTGGTTCGCCTAACACTATTATACCACATTTATATTTATAGGATATTAAAGTTTTGCATGTTGCATTACATTTTGCTTTACCGTTGCCAGATGTTCTCTCGGTAAAAAGCGGGGTTTTTGAATATTTTAAGTAAAAAACCGGGATTCTTTCGCAAAAAGCGAGACAATAAAATTGAGATTTAATTTTTTATTTATCCATTTATTTGAGTTTTAGATAAAGCTTTCAATGGTGACAAATTATTAGTACTAAGCACTACTAATCTTAAAGAAATTAAAAAAAAAATCACAATACGTTGGATAAACCGTGAAAAGCGGGACTCTGCCTGTCCCGGTCCATCGGGACATTTAATTTTTGGGCTAAAAATCTGGACATCTGGCAACGCTAAGTGTACTACACTAATATGATATGCATGTTTTATACTTATAGACCTTGCTCTGTCTATTACGGTAAACCACATTAAAACTAATTTTGTATTGTGAAAGATTTTGGCGTATGTCGGTGGGAAACAACTTTTTTTAACTTCACACTGTATCTCGTATGTAGCATTTCAATCGGTTAAGCTGTTTGTGTTTCTGAGACAAACAGGCAAAACTTTGAAAAAGTTATTATTTGAATCCTTTTTCTTTGACATGCTCCCAATAATATATCTTCTAATAAGTCTTCCATCAGATCATTTACATGTTTATTACATGTATAGATTTAAATCTACATATATATTAATAAATGAGCAAAAAAAATAGTAACTAAATTACAATAAATATTTAAGGCCAGTTGTGGCACAGGGAAACAAGCGTTCGACGATACATGCTAAGAATGTGGGTTCGATTGCTATTCGAGGAAATGATATATTTAATATTTTCATTTCCTCGCTCTGGTAACGAGGCAATAACGCAGCGTTGAGTTCCATCACTCAACACGAAATGCTTCCATAATCTGGAATTCCGGAAGATGGGGAACGGAAGTGTCAATGAGAACGAAATGAACACCGCGTAAACAGAAAAAAACCTAATAACTAATTACAAAACTATAGGTGTTAAACTTTCAATTTTAGTTATATGTATTGACATTTTATTATTACTATTTTTCTTATTCTTATTGCATTTATGCCGAGCAAAAAAGTTAGCCCTTTTAAAAGATACATTGCAATGATCGCAAGTATGTATTTTAGTCTTACCATGAATATCTATATAATGTTTATTAAAAATTATGGTTGGTATTTGTTTATTACATATGTCACATAGTAACGAAGAATTTTCAGTCTCTGTAGGATATAAAGTAGTTAAATTAACAGTTTTATTACTTTCCTCGATTAAAACAGGATCTTGATCCACATATTTTTTTAATAAAAGAATGTTGTGCCTTACTTTTTTAATTTGGACAATTGTATCGGTGTTCAATACTTTTTCATACCATTTGCTGCTTATATCCTTTTCTAATGCAAGTGGTAATTTCGCGATTAGATTGTAGTGGGCCTCTCTGTAGTGAAATTTTAGTAAAGGGCGAGTTGTAAATGATGTGTCACATATATTGCAAACAATATGTTTTTCACTTTCTTTATTTTTTACCCTGGAAAAGATATTTTTAGGACATGTTTATTGGGAATATAATGTATACTTTTTTTATGTATACTTTTATTATGTGTCTCGCCTAGGCAGGATAGGCAGGAGAATAGCGTATAGGAAAGGGATAGCGTTAATATTTACACCCCATTCCCCACTCACCGACTCCTATAATAAGTGAACGAACAAACTTGGTTGTGTTACCAGATTGAGAAAATTTAATTCTATTTCTTTTGTTTCAATCCCTTAAGTGGAAATCCAAAAGTATTATGTAGTAAGGTTGAAGATTTGGATCCAATTTAGGGGAATTATAAAATAAAAAAATTATAAAGACTGTGCAAAGTGGAGTAGGTTGAGCAGGAAAGCAAACCTTGGCAAATACCAGGATTATGGCCAGGAGGAAGACTAGACTTAATAAAAAAAATCCACTTTGTGAAGAAAAAGTTAAGTTAAGTTCTACCATTTATTTATACACATATCTCTAAGACAAGTAGTTGCAAGTGGTCCCAATGATTAAGGTCTTGTCTGTAATTGCAATATAGGAAGCTAAATAACATGTTGTATTTATTAAATGAGTTAATATTATTTTGGTTCTATTTCAATAAAAATTATGGTTTATGTTTAATTTATAAACATTAAGAGAGAACTACTTATGTTTTACCAAAATAAATAGAAAATGGACAACAGATACACATTATTAAGTTATGAATATGATATTATTATAATATTATATTCCGCCACTCAACATGCAATGCCTCCAAAATTCAGCGGAGAGTGGGAATGGAGTGTCTTAACACAAGGCTTCCCCTGCCTACTCTGCTTTATGCGGGATATAGCGTCATGCTGATTTAATTTAATTTTTCAAATATTATGGAGACTTCAATTGTGTTTAATTTTCCAACTCAAAAATTTGAAAATGGTTGTAGGTCTAATATCTACTCACTTTATTTTGTTTAAACACTAGGTGTCATCTACATACCCTGCTATAAATGTATATTAAATTGGCAATATGTTTATATTTATCTAATATTTAGCCCTTCAAAGACCACAGCAAAATTTACCTTTCTTTAGCATGAATGTAATATTGATGCATTACTAGATTCCCATGATTTTTAAATACTATATTGCAGGTGGGGCAAGATCGATCGGAAAGACAAATTTGTAAATGGAGCATAAGCCCCTGCTTAGAAGCTGTTTGTTTATTACAATAATTACATATGAAATGTCTATTTAAGCTACTCGTACGTTTTAATTCAGCTTTAATATTTTTTTTATCCATTTCGTTTTTTTTTGTTTTTATCACTGAAAATATGGCTATTCTATGAAAAAAGATAATGTTTTAGCTATACATCATATTTGCATCTGCGTTGTTTTCGAGTTATTTTGTTTGTTGTTTTGTTTATATTATTTTTTATTTTTGCACAGCTGATATAATAACAAATAAACAATATTATGACAATTTAAAATTACAGAAAAAAAATATAAAAGTGGAAGATTGCCAAATTCTCGATTACGATTTCGATTTTAATATCGATTTTAAAAATATAGCAAAAGTAATAGATAGTACATTAATTTAATTATGTACATTATGTATTATGTACATTAATTTAAATATATATATATATATATATATATATATATATATATATATATATATATATATATATATATATATATATATATATATATATATATTATATAAAATAATATATATATATATATATATATATATATATATATATATATATATATATATATATATATATATATATATATATATATATATATATATATATATATTATTTAAAAATAAAAATTAACTACATATTTTTTTTATATAATAAAAGTATAATAATTCGCAAATATTTTGATTACGCAATTTACGCACTTTTTATAATATATTCTTTATATTTTTTACTGCTTTTAATTAAAATATTATTGATACATTTACTTATTATAAATAAAATTATTAAATGTATATTATCTAGTAGTTTTGGCAACTTCATCATTAGATTTTTTGACATTACTTTATGAAAACAAAAAACTGTGAATGTGAACAATAATTTCATGTATAATGAATATATTTTAACAAATACTTTTAATACATACAAACCAAATTAACAAACAAAAATATTGTACTTTACGTTGTATATTTAGTAGTTTAAATGTAAATTATAATGTTGATTATTAATTTATAACATATTCAATGTGACAGCAATCCATAGCTTAATTAAAAATGGGTAAAAATAAAATGATTGCGAAAAGTTGTCCTAAATGTGAAATGCAGGTTTGTATATTACTATAATATATCAATGAATATATAAGAATCGAGGCCTAACAGTCAAAATAATGACAGCTAACTATATTCATCACTCTATCCAAAAAATGTTTCATATTGCCTTTTAAAATAAAAAAAAGTATTTATTCTCTCCCTCTGCCTATCTTGCTATATGCGGGAGGTCTATACAATGTGAAGCTGAAAAAATTTATCTTTATAAACTAAAATGATGTTGAATAAAATGAAACATGTTAAGTAATAGAGAATGGAGTGATCTAACAATATATTTACTAGATTTACTGATTTTACGATTGTACTTCATACATAGTGATAAAAATCTTGTTTGTGTTGTCAAAATTTTTATATATGTATATTGTGTCTAACATATGTATATAAAGAGTTGTGTTAATAGGTTTTTCAATTACAATAACATTTTTAATTGAAAATCTAAATGAATATGATTAATACAGCTTAAGAGTTTTATTTAAAATATGTGGAACACCACAGGAACTTAACAAAGTTCCTCTACTTGATATGCAGTGTCTCAATTTTAAGGAGGAAGCAAAGAATATAGTGTATTAATACTAGTCTCCTTCTTCCTATCATGCTATATGCTGCATACTATATGACACTAAAATAAAAAAAAATGTATTTTAATTTATTTCTTCCACTTTGGCTAGAATATAACAATAAAAGAAAGGGGGCAAAACCACATTTGGGTAGCTTGTGTCTTATACTAGTGAAATATACATGGCTTTGCTGCTTAAATATTTGTTAAATCTTTACATGAATTGTAGTCTATATCCTATTCTGAAATATAAGCTTTATTACTGTAAAGTGCAACAAACATCCATTATTCATCACAATCTTTCACATTTATAATATTAGTAGGATATTCTATAATCTGTTATTAGGTAGCAGTAGCTTCGAAATCATGTAAATGCGGCCATACATTCTTTGCATCTCGTCGAGGTGCTGAAAGTCAACCTGCAACTGAGGATATAAAGAGGAGGACGGGCAGGGTGAGGAGATCACAGCCCCAGTTCTACGATGCTCAACATTATCAGAAACAGAAGAGAAAGGTTTATTGTTTTTTTTTACTTTTTTTTTAGCTTCACGCTGTGTTCTTTGTATTGCAGGGAAGACAGTGTTAAAACACTCCCATCTCCACTTTTGATAAATGCCAAAGAAATGTTTCCTTTTTTAATGTATTATGGATATTTTTTTTTTCTTGTTTTGTCTAGAGGCATCACATTTACTGTCTGATGATGTGTGAATGCATCACAACAGCATTCACACGTCATCGGACAGTAAATGTGATGGTTGTGGCTTCGAGCCGTGCATGGGGAAATTATTTTATATTTAATTTATGTTCATTTTCCCGGTTTGGTGGCTTTGAGACACATGGCTTTGAGTTCCATCATTCAAAACGGATTGCTATATGCGGGATACAGTGTGAAGTTGCTTTTTGTTTGTCTTTTATTATTCTATTTATTATTGTAATCTATTAAATCCATTGTGGATGGCCAGGTTAGAATAGAACTGCCCTATCCCCTTTCTTCGGATGGGGTGTAGTAAAAGACGACCAAGGAACAAATTAAGAGGAGTGGACAGCAGCATTTTCGAAAACCCGACATTTCGAACACTTTGCAGTAGTCCATGGTCACGGGTAGACTGAAGTGGCAGTCGTCTGTCAGTTGACATAATTATTATAACCATTTCTTAATTGTCTCGCATACTGCCCTGGATTCCTGCAGAATGAGCTAACTGTATCTTGCCGTGTGGTACGGTGGGTTTGAGACTTCAAAGATTTTATGAGTGGGTCTTAGATGGTCGAAAGTTTTTAGCCATCCGTTCTATTAAAATTAGGATGATTTTGTATTTTAATAGCTTTGCAATTCTATAAATGTGTTTTCCTTAACGATTAGCGAAGATTTGGAGTTTATCAAACCTAATGTAGTGGCTGGGTTTATCCACAGTGTGTTCACATATAACTGACTTCGATACAAGCCCATTCTTGATATCGGAGATGTGTTCCTTCACCCTAACACCGATGCTTCTCTTTGTTTGACAGATGTATGATAAGCCACAGTCACAGTCTAGTTTGTATACACCTGCAAACTGTAAAGGAATGTAACTTTTCAATGGTCTCAAGAATTGGCTCACTTTCTTGTTAGGCTTGAATATGGTTCTTATGAAAGCTCTTCTTAAGATGTTGCCAATCCTATCTGTAACCCCCTTCACATATGGTAGAAGTGCCTGTTTGTCTCTTTACTGTGGGTGGCTTGTGGTCCTCTGACAACGCTGTCGGGGAACTGGCAGCTTGTTCTGATGAAGGGCATTCTTCACCTGTCGAAGCTCGTGGCCTAGGTGTTCAGCGTGGCTCTCTGAAACAAAGATTTGCCAACGGTAGATAACTGTGTAGGTCTGAACATCAAAACTGACCATTTTCATTGTTAGCTAACTTAAGATATTCCAGTCCGCTATCAATTAAGAGACAATTAAAAATTGTTGGCGTAGTTTGATATAACAATGATGTCAACTGACAGACAAATGCCACCACTAATCGTGAAAATTAAAGAACTTATTAGATTTATGATAATTTAATTGAATTTGAATTGTAATAAAAAAAAAATGTTTTCTTATTACAGTCACCTAAAAAGAGAATCATATCAAAAACATATAGTGATGATGAATATAAAGGAAAAGGCAAAATTGAAAGTGGTAAGTTTTTGTTATTTAGTAATTTAATTAAAGCCAGCAGACAGCGTTTGACTGTAAACACGAGGATTGTGGATTCGATTGCGAATTGAAAACTCTAAAGCTATGTTTAAATAATTTTTATTCAGACCTGGCAGCTCACAGAATTTGTAAAATTAAGTATTATTTTTTCTTACTTAGTTTCTAATTCACATATGGGTGAATAGCAGTTTTACATTGATACACCTATTGCATAGTACTTTTTTTTTTCAGCTTCACGCTGTATCCCGCACTCAGCAGGGTAGGCAGAGGGAAACAAGTGTTAAGACACTCCGTTCCCCACTTTCCGCCAATTTTTGGCGGAACTCAACGCCGAGCTTTCCCCTCGACACTAGTGCCCCTGTGCCACGCTTGGTCTCCTATTTATAGAACTTTTTAAAGGGCTGTTTTTTAAATATCACTTCTATTGGTTTTTTTAGCTTCACTCCTTTTACCGCATATAGCGGTAGTGTAGAAATTTTTATGATAAAATATACCGTTCTTCTGTTACCAGAACTGGGAAATGAAAATAGTTCCCTCAAACGGATGTTGCACCCACATTTTTTAATGTAGTATGTTTCTAATCCAGATTGTGGCAATATAATTTTTAAAATAATATTGAATTCGATTGTATTTGAAAATAGATCTGTTTTTTAAATCGATCCTATATATAAATCAATTTAAAATATATATTTTTTGCACCGCATTAGCAACAGCAAGAGCGAGACGCCGTAGAGCTCTCCGCAGGGCGCAGAGAGAGCCGCAACAGAGTGAAAGAACGAGAGATCCGACACCTCAACTGCGCCCCGCCCAGCTAGCGCGATGTAAACTTATACTGTCGGAAATTAATAGGAAAATGCGGGCAGTTACGTGGCAACCGCCTAATGAAAATTAAAAAAGTGATTGATCGATTGATAGGTATAAATCGATTTTCAATATTATTAATATGTACTTTTCGAGAAAATTTAAATTTACATAGTGTAATGATAAAAACTGAACAAAATCTTTTTTTTATTATTTCTATATTTTTGATATGTAATCGATTACTCAATCAAATCATAATTTTTTTCTTATTTTCGATTTGTAAAAAAATAAAAATATATTGTGCGTGTCTTATGATTTTATAAAAAGTATAAAGGTACGGACAATATATATATTTTTTTAAAATAAATATAAGATTTTTTTGGTCACAAGCGTATGATAGTAAATGCGAAAGGTTATGGGTTCGATTACCACTCGAAAAAATTAATTATTTTATATTTTCACTTTTTCTCTGTGGTGGAAAGGCAAAGCGCGGTGTTAAGTCCCACTACACAACATGCAACGCCTCCAGAATTCAGCGAAAAGTAGGGGGCGAAGTGTCTTAACACTAGGGTCTCTCTGCCTACCCTGTTACATGCGGTATACAATGTGAAACTGAAAAAAAATATTCCTAATAAACAAAATAGAAGTTATAATAAACAAAGTAGAACGATTTGTAAAAAATAAGAAATAACGAAATTCTTTACTTTATTATACATTAAATAGTGATTTGATGTTATTGTATTTTCATTATACTATATAGATCTCATACAAATTGGATTATTTGTTTTTTTATTGGTAACTTTTTAAATAGATTAGAATAATTTGTGATTTTTAGTTCAATCAAATGTAAATAAAAAAATAAATATTATTGCAATATATATAGTTATTATTTATTTTCCTAGCATCTTTGTACATACATGGATGGATGGAGGATGGAAGTGTAAGCACCACTTTAAATGAAAACACAGTTTTAACTACTCTATAAAAGCCTACTATAAATCAGAAAAAAATAAATTTCCAAAAATGAAAAAGTATTTTTTTTTTCAAACAAAATAAATAATAAAATTGTCATTTTAAAATAAAACGCCATTTGTAAGGACGACTCACGCACACATAAACCTATCAAAGGAACACCGCCGTACACGGTTCATTCCGAAATCGAGTCGTATGTATTGGCAATAAAGTTCAAAGTTGTTTAACCTATAGCAGTATTTTTGTAGTAGTAAGTGTTTATGTTATTGGGATCTATACGTAATCGCGTCACACGAAATACAAAATCGATAAAAATCGTGAAATGAAAAAAAAATCCTACGTCCAAACTGTTAAGGCATCTTGAATAATTTCTTTAGGTATAGGTTTGGAATATTTTACCCTATATGCTGTTTCCGTAAATGGAGCGCTGCCTCTTCCACTCTGTATAAAGAGGCGTAGGTTAGAGTCTTACTGCGTTAAAGCTTTTGAAAACGTATACTATACAGGGTGGAAGTGTCAGCGCTCCTTTTACGGTAACAGCATATAGGGTAGAATATTTTGAACTAAAGAAATTAATTACATAAATTAAAACATACCTAAAGAATTTAATAAAGAGGCCAGTCGTGTCGCAGCGGCACGAAGTGTGACTCTAAAACCGACGGGTTGTGGGTTCGATCCCCACTCGAGGAGATGAAATATTTACTTAAATTTATATTTCCATTTCTTCGCTCTGGTGTCGAGCCTAAGCGCGGCGTTGAGTTCTGCCATTCAACACGCAATGCCCCCAAAATTCGGCAGAAAGTGGGCTGATTTTTAAAGAAATTAATCAAGATACCTCAACAGTTTAAACGTAGATTTTTTTTTTCAATTCATGATGTTTATCCATACCACCAACCTACGACTCGATTTCGTGAATGAGGGGGGTCAATAATTGCAAAAAAACTGCTTACGTAATACTTGAACAGCCCCAAAAAAAAAATCTGGTGAATTTTTCTTTTGTTTTAATTGTATCATGTTTTTATAGAGTAGTTAAAACTGTGGTTTCATATAAAGTGGTGATTACAAAAACACTTTGTATATATATATTTGTCAACAGGGTCAAAGTTCAAATTGATAGGTGTCATTATATTTGTATAATATACACAACTATTTTGCTACAGTTTTGTCTGAAATTAATAGAGATTATTTTTTATAGATATTTTTATTATTATAATGATAAAACGTCACGTCACGTAAACGTGAGGCTAGTCGTGGCGCAGGGGCACAAAAGTGTGCCTGTAAATCGACTGGTTGTGGGTTCGATCTCCACTCGAGGAGTTGAAATATTTATATTTATATTTTTATTTCTTCCCTCTGGTGTCGAGGTGCAAGCGCGGCGTCGAGTTATGCCACTTAACACGCAATGCTTCCAGAAATTGGTGGAAAGTGGGGAACGGAGTGTCTTATCTATACTTATAATAAATCTGTAGAAAAGTCGTTTCTGTACATTGAAAATATTTAAAAAAAAATTAGCCAGGGTGTTAAAGGATAATTAACAGAATCCATTTCCAACATTTTTGGAATTTTT
>DWQW01013828.1:0-10033 GCA_018249695.1 Heliconius erato demophoon | reverse complement strand
CCCCTCCCCTATGTCATCAAAAATAAGCAATCCTCTTGCAAATATTTCTTCATTGAAAACGTCAAAAATAAGTAAACCCAAGACCCCCCGCCCCCCTACAGTGCTTAATACTTGAACGGCCCCAAGGAAAAAAAATGTTTGTTAATATTAATATCTACAAAAATAATATTTTCTTTCAAGGTAATGGAGTATTCAGCTGTGTTTTGGGAAAGATGTCATGAATTACAAGATATAGATAGGATAATGGGGCAAATAGAAAGGGGTGAAGCTAAGATACAGCGACGGGCCTCCATTAAAAAAGCGCTGGACGCTAAGATGGCGCGCTACCGAGCACCCTTCCACCAACTCAGAATCTCATACGGAACTAACAAGGGCAAGAATTATGTAGAGGAAGAGGACAGGTGCTTTGTTTTTTATATTATGTTATATTGACGAATCGTGGTCGCTCTAATGTTACCTTTAGATAGATGGATGCGCAATTTCATTTTATGATTTTTTATTACTTTTAATGATGTTTTTACCGATTGAACAATGTGCATTACTTCAGAAAACCTAAATTTACGATCGTATTCATATTTACGTAATATTTTAATTTTATCTTTATTGTTCACTTTAACTAAAACTTTGATTAGAAGTTGTCAAACTTGTTTAATTCTAAATAGGACGAATTATGTATATTTTATAAATTCATTGCAGGTTCTTAGTGTGCATGCTGCATAAACTCGGATTCGATAAAGAGAACGTGTATGAAGAGCTCCGCGCTGCAGTGCACATGGCGCCGCAGTTCCGCTTCGACTGGTTCCTGAAGTCACGAACGGCGATAGAACTTCAACGGAGGTCATCAAAAATATTTATTAAAAATTTTATAAAATTATACATAATGTTAAAAAAATCATCTTCATTCCGTGCCCCGTTTAGAGCAGGATATGCCAAAAGAATTTAGTTTTTACAGGCTTCACACCTTACTTGTCGCCCAATATTTGCAACATTGCATGTTGAGTGGCATAACTCGCGGTTGCGCTCTTGTATCAATGGTTAAATGAAAATAACTTGTGCCCACAAGTTATTTTCATTTTCAACTACATAAACTCAACTGATCAATAATTAAATTGACATTATATTTGCAGGTGCAATACTCTTATAACATTAATAGAGAGGGAGAATCAAGAATTAGAAGAAAAAGAGAGAGCTGAGAAGAAAAAGAAAAGCGGAAACGCCAATCCAAATACACCAGGAAATGCAACGGGTAAGGGCAACAACGCCGGCAAACGTAAGACTGATGGCACTCCGGACACCGCACAGAAGAATAAGAAGAAGAAGAAATGAAAGTGGGTCCCCCTGCCGATGGCCAGGGTCACTAGATCGGCCGCGGTCGGAAACTAATAGCTAATACATATTTATTGATGTCCACGTTTCTATTGATGTCTATTTATGGTGATTTGTCATCTAAGTGTTTACCTCGAGTATTATATCTTAATGTCTTTGATTATATACTGGTTACTTAATTTATATGGAACCAATTGAGATTATCTTTTTGCATTTTTGGAACTGTTAACATAATAAAATTGTTTTTGGAAATATTTATATATATAAATGGAAGTATGAGAATAGGGCATGGGTTTCTGGCTAATTCTTAAAATTGGATTTTTTATTTAGTATTAGCCCTCAAATGTTCAAGTACACAAGTATGTAATCAAAGCTGTGACTTACTAGATAACATTCCCAGTTTAAGCTGTAATTCAATAAATGTGTTATAATTGTGGAACAATAAATGAAAGTTCTGATCAATAAAAACATTATTTTATTATTGCACAAGTTTTATAGCTGCTATCGAACGTGCGCCGTTTCAACTTAGACACAATCAAAATGATCATATTATTTCGATTTGCTTATTTTATATTATCTTCATGTCATATAAACTTAAACCTGGCTTCTCAGGTACTTGAAATCACAGTATTAACTGTTCAATAAAAAAATTGAACACTCGGTGGCGCCGTTTATATATATTCTTAAACATTCTACATTATCTTTATTATGGAGAATTACCATTTTCGATACATTCTTGCATAGTACTTGCATTGGGGGAGCATGGCGCTCCTAAGCCATAGAGATGTCCACTGGTACTTTCTATGTTTCCATCAAAAAAAATCTGTTGAGAAATAAATAGTTTTATTATTTATGATTATAATCTATTCACCAAGAAGTTCTAACTGTTTAACTCCTAACTTCCTAGTAGGTATAATAAAACGGTGATATTCAGACCTTAACAATTTAAATTTTGTTCTACAGGATAGGATTTTGATACTAGTGGAACTATCTGTAAATTGCTAACAACCAATTTATACAATGTATACTTTTAGAATATGCTGGTGTGAGTTCTGAGAAAATATTGGACTTTTAATATGCATAATGAGTGTTAGAAATTATATAAAAAAAAATAGTATCATGATTCTTGGATTACAGAAAAATTCAAATATCAAATAATTTCACAGTAAATTTATCATGAACTTTTTTGTATCTTTAATACAAATTTATGGCAATGACTAATAGTAAAAAGTAAATCACTTACTTCTTTTATTTTGAAGAAAGCCATACCAGTTAAATGAGAATCAGAACCAGCCTGATGCTGTGGGCCCACCCTTCTAAGTTCTAATTGATCAGCCACCTCTTGAAGCCCGCCTTTGAGGTTTTTGCATAATTTCATAAGGTACTGTTGATAGATTTTTATGGTAAGAAAATGTATGTTGGACAAACATTAATTAAATGTTTAAGAATCAGAAGCAGTAAATTTAAAAAATCAAGGAACTTATTGAGGATAGCCTTTTTGTTCATTTTAATTATCGTTTGATAATAAATAAGAGAAAGAACTTTATAATAATCAGCTCCTATTACAATCATAAATACTAATATCCATTTTAGATCTAATACTTAGTCAACAATACAATATTCAGCTATATTAACTTACTTTAACATCATATACCGTAGGAAAATACAATCTTAGGCTTTCGAAGAAGTCATTTTCCTCTTGAGGCAAATTTTGATCAGTCAGAAGTTTCAGCAAATATCCAAAATCATAACCCGAATGAAAACTTAACCAATTAATATTGTCCATTAACACAATACCTGAAATAGAAAATGAAGTGACTTTTTCAAATATCAAAATTCCATATCATTATTATATAAATGATTTTAAAAAATTAAATAAACTGGTTGGGTCAGTCTTCTTTGGGGAATTTAAATTATTTCTTTGCTCTGTTAAAGTGTACTGTTGAGTTCCCCTATTCAACATGCAATGTCATAAAAAGGTAGCAAACAGAATGTCTTAAGTCTAGGGTCCCTCTGACCCCCTCCAATTCCTAGGCTGATGCTGTTATTTTTTATTTAATAAAATAATGTTTTATTGTGAATAAAAATAAAAAGTAAATGAGCCCATCATGGCTTAGGGGCACACTCATGCTACTTACTGTAAATAAAATAATATTATAATTTATTTTATCTAGTAACAAGGCAAAACGCAGCGTTGAGTTCCACCGCTCTACACAGAATGCATCAAAAATTCGAGAAGTTGTAAACTAAACAATGTAAACATTTATATATTTAAGTATAGCTTTAAATATGTTTACCTGAAGACATAAGAAGTTCAGCAAATTCTATAGGCTCTATACCATGTTCCTCATGCTCTCTGAATTGAAGTCCTGAATTTTGCAATAAGTCTATGGAGTCCTGAGCATACATGTCTTCCCTGTTAACAAGAGATCTTATAAAAATATATTGATTTGTCTTTGAATAAATAAATAAAATACCCATATATATTTATATCTAAAGTAAAACAGAAGCTTAATTAATACTTACTGTAGATTAAACTTAAAATTAAATTGCCATGTAGTACAACCGGGAGGAGTTTTACCATTTTCGTCCATGAATGTAAGACCTAATTGTATTATTCTAAGCAGGTCCACATTACACCTAAAATAAATTCGGTTTTGCAAAAGTAATAAGTACAAAAGTTCAAAATTATTAAACGATAATATGTATAGCAGAAATAAAAGTAACTTTACACCATTTTACCTTAACAGTTGATATTGATAATCAGCTGTAGATCTAAACTCTCCTATCGGCCGTGCTACAACACCAGGAAACTCTGTGTCCATAGCTACCCATTGGTACTTTTGCACTACCTATGTAATTCAAAAATATAATAAATTAATCATATAATATATTTTTCATGTGTATAAAAACATTAATTGTGAAAAATTGCATTAGTGTAACTTAAATATTGCTGACACACCTGTCTAATTACATGAAATTCTTCATGTAAGTTGTGATTCCATACATTTTTTATTACATTATCGTCTTTATTGGATTTAAGAGTAATTAAATCAAAATTAACAGCCGGCATCTGTAAAGTCATAATTATATTTTTATGACCATATATTTAACTTAAATTATCTAGAAATAAATACTTCAATTTTGTTAATTTATTGTTCTGTATTTACTTTAATTATTGTTAGTCAATACACACACCGGCACTTTATATTTTAAACATTTGACAAAGTGCACCTACCTGCCTTAATCTTGTCATATTTTTTACTAGTATGCCATAGATTATTTACCACTAATTACTGTTACCTATAGATTATAGACTGCAGACTCGAAACTTCTCCGACAGCATCGGATTTATATTCGATTATCAGATGGCGCTACTATCGGTGTAAAACATAAATTCAATTTCCGCTTTTAACTAAATTTTGATATTTTTTGCGCAAGTGGTGAGGATTTTATTTAAGTATATTTTGGCAAATTTTTGTTTTTAATTTACCTCTATGATTTCTTGTCGGAAATAACCGTTATAAGATTTACTTTAAATTAATCTTTTTTGTTTTAATTCGAATAACTAACTTTTAACTTTGTAAAATCCGAAAATATCGAGAATCCCGGTTTTTTGTAAAATTAAAACCGGTATTTTTAAGACCTATATTTGGTCCGATATCCCGGGATTTTTAAATCCCTAAATCCCGGATTGCGACCCCTAGTATTAACACAAGGTTTTCGTAAAGGTAAATATATCTAGCATATATATATGCATGCTTTGTGTGACTAATGCAAGTGTTTTAAAAACCATTAACAAAATAAATGACAGAGAGTAACCAATTGAAAGTTACAACTTGAGACAAAATAAATGGTTTCAAACTTTGTTACCTTATAAAAAATAAGTACAATTGGGCATAAACCTATCAGAGAATAAAAAATGTCGCAAAATAATTTTTCTTTTCATAATGGCTGCTTATATCTCGAAAAAGGTAAAATATAGGGTAAACATTAGTTAGTAACGACTACCTCTATTGAGTTTCAGTTTGTCTTTAATTATACCTGTATATTAAAAAGTTACGGTTTCGACCAAAACTAAACGTAACGGGATTTCATCCCGCGTCTCTTGGACGGTTTCCAAGTACTTTTCTTTGCTAATTGAGGAATAACACTTTGCAATGTTCAATATACATGCTAAATAACTGATTAAGGCCAGTCGTAGCGCAGGGGCAGTGTGACTGTAAAACCGACTGGTTGTGGGTTCGATCCCCACTCGAGGAGATGATGTATTTACTTAAATTTATATTTCCATTTCTTCTGCTCTGGTGTCGTGGTTAAGCGCGGCGTTGGGTTCTGCCACTCAACACGAAATACTTCCAGAATTCGGCAGAAAGTAGGGAACGGAGTGTCTTAACAGTAGCTTCCCTCTGCCTACACTGCTGTTTGCGGGATACAGTGTGAAGCTGATAATGATAATAAAATAATAACTGTTAAAAACGGGTTAAATTTATAATTTTTTTAGGTTATATTTAAACAAAAGACCAGAGTATATTTTAAAAGTATCTATTAAGAGCGTAAAATATGTATAACTTAATTAAATATACTAATTACAATTTTTGTTGAATGTTATAAATTATAAACATCAAAAGATTTCTATCACAAATTACATGTAAAATAAATTGATGACCTTAATATAAAATATATCATTATTTATTACGTTACTGCATTCTAGTTGCGCAAAATAATCATCCCAATAAAAGTAAAGCGTACACTGTGGAATAAGTGAGAGCTATCAAGTTAATCTAAGAATAATCTATTTAATAATAATGAATATGATCTATGTAAATGTCAATTAAAAGATAAAATACTAGGAAATATAATATGCATAAAAATAAAAGTGACCATGCAAAGATACATTTTTACAAGCAAACTTCATTTTTCACTGTATTACAATGTTGTCTTTAACCCTTAAACAGGCAGAACACATAATAAATGTATTTCATGATTTGTGTGTGGTTCAAATTTTCTAATATTCTACTAGATAATACTACTTAAGTTGATACATTTGCCTGTTTAGGGATTAGATTTAGTATGGTTTGTACGGTGACAAAATGTTTTCCCGTAAACAATTGAGGGTTAACATTTATTTTTGTGTAAAGTTGAAAGTGATTATATAAGACAAATTTGTATAAAAACATGTTGTGCAATAATATTTGCCTTTGTTACAAAGTGTGTACAAGTTTTAAAATGATAAGTAAATCTTAAATTCAAAATAAAAAAATTGTAAAACTTTTTCTGAGCTGTTCTCCTCCAATGTTAGCAATGTCAATCATTTATTTTTTTATTTTAAACTTTATTTTCACTCTGTAAGGTGGAAAACTCGTTGTCGTGGCGTGAGTCTTGTCACACACACCGGTTCAGATCAGGAAGAATTTCCATTTTCACCATTGTCTTGAAAGTTATTTGTATTTACTGAAAATGGGGCTCCCAATCCATACAAATGTCCACTTGAACTTTCAATGTTGTCGTCAAAAAATATCTAAAAATAAATGTAGAAAGTGAACATTATAATTAAAAAATTGTTACAATTTGAAATGTTATTGACATATATTTTAGAAAACATACAAATATATGGACTACTCATAACTGAGCCTTCACAGTAACCATCCAAAAGCTTTAGTCTCTAGAACGATTGATAGTTACTTAACATTTAGTAAGAAAAAAGAACATACATATATGTACCTCTTTAATTTTAAAAAAGGCCATTCCTGTAAGATGTGAATCTGATCCTGCTTGATGTTGGGGACCAACTCGTCTTAATTCAAGCTGATCAGCTACTTCTTGGAGGCCACCTTTTAAGTTCTTACAAAGCTTCATCAAATACTGTAAATAAATAAGTTTACAATTATTTGCTTTTAAAAATTATAAACTATATTATTAAAGTACATGTAGGAATTAAAGTGCACCAAAACACAACTAGTGATTGTTTAATATAAATATTTAAATTAGAAAATAAATATAGAAGTATGTTATATTTTTTTTCAGTCATGCTTTCCTGGTAAAATATTTGTGGGAATCGAACCCACAACCATAGTATTTAAAGTCTAACTCAGTGCTTCAGCCACAAGATGGCCATCTTGTCTTAATGTCTATTTTATTATGTTTTCAATATTTAGTAGTATTAAATTCTTCACTTCTTACCAAATGTCAAGCATAGTCTGGATAGTTCCAAAGCACAAACAGTATGGGTTCAATTCCCACTTATGGGAATTAGCTATTTTCATTTCCTTGCTCCCGTAACAAGACAAAGCAACAGTGATGTGCACCACTCCACATGCAATGTCTTAAAAATTGGGGAAAGTGGGGAAAGGAATGCCTTAACATAAGGTTTCTTCTATTATATGGAAAATACAGTAAGAAGCTAAAAAAGTTTATATTTACCTTTACATCATAGACTGTAGGAAAATAAAGTCGCAGACTTTCAAAGAAATCATTTTCATCTTGTGGCAAATTTTGATCTGTTAGTAGCTTCAAGAGATAGCCAAAGTCATATCCCGAATGAAAACTTAACCATTTTATATTGTCCATAAGGACCAAGCCTGTAAAATAAAATATATTGTCATAAATTTTTTTCTAACTTATTAATCAGACTCATTGCAAACAAGCCTTTATATTTTTTAAAATACATCAAATAATTTTATTGTAACTAAGATACCATTGTGGCATTGTGGGGCTATATCTGACTGTAAAAAATAATTAATTATTTTCATTTCCCTGCTTTTTTTTTTCTTCTTTAAATAAAAGTTACCTATATTCTTTTAATAAAATTTTATGTATGTACACAAATAATATTAAGTTTACCAGATGACATGAGCAGTTCTGCAAATTCCAAAGGTTCAATACCATCCTCTTCATGCTTTCTAAATTGTAATCCTGAGTTTTGTAATAAATCAATGGAATCTTGTGCATACATATCCTCCCTAAAATTAATCATAATTTTAAAGAATTGCAAATTTTTTTTTATGTATTTTTATTTTTCTGGTGAAACAGTAACTTACTGCAAGTTGAATTTAAAGTTGAATTGCCATGTAGTGTATCCAGGGGGAGTCTTACCATTTTCATCCATAAAAGTGAGGCCAAGTTGTATTATTCTCAACAAGTCTACATTGCACCTGAAAGTCAATTTTTTATTGAGATAGTTAATCTTTATTACACATTATTAACATATTTTAATAACAAAAAAATAATGTATTATTACACTAAGTAGTTTATCCTCACAAATAAGCAGTAGTACTTTTAATAAAGCTTTAGAATAATTACCTGAGAAGTTGATATTGATAGTCTGCTGTGGATCTGAATTCTCCAATGGGTCTGGCAACTACACCAGGAAACTCTGTATCCATTGCTACCCAGTGATATTTTTGTACAACCTGTTTGTCAGTTAAATTTCTAATAATGCCTAACATAATTAACAATTCATTTTAATATTTTACAATAATTTTATTTTTATGATAAAATGATGTTATATTAATAAATATATAAATATTTTTGTACCTGTCTGATAATTTGAAATTCTTCATGCAGATTGTGATTCCAAACGTCCTTAATGCCACAATCACCATTTGTTGGTAAGGACGATAAACCACCAAAACTAGCTGCTGGCATCTAAAATAAAATAATATATTAAGCATTGTACTTTTCGTTTGGACATTTTGTTCGGATTCGGATTTAGAAATTAGTGTACCTTCTGTTGATTTTCAACTTTATTGAAGACAAAAAGACCTTGTTAAGTGACGTTGAGTTTTGTAAAATAAATGTAAATATACGTAAACTTGGTAGTTACGATATCCGATTAGGCAACGCTTGTAAATAAATAATGTCGATAAACAACGCTTATTTCTTAATTGATAACGAACTTAAAAATAAATGTAAAGTATGTAAGGATTGATATTAAGAAGTGCCCTTTGCAAAATTCAAAATACAAAAGCCAAAAACTAAAAAAATCATTGCAACAACGAACATTTAACGCAGTGATAGGCATGCCATGATGACAAACGAAGTGACATAAGGGCATAGGCCATAGACATTAATGCCATTTTTGACATTCTAGCATGTAATTGCACGGCGCCAGAAGCCATTATATAGTACAGATAAATAATAATGTATAATTTAAATGTCTTTGAAAATATTTCTACATACATTAATATAAGGTATATCATACTTTATATATTAACCTAAACGTCTACATTGTCGTAAAAATTGACAAAATTAATTTCAATGTACTTGCTTTTACCAAATTTGAAAAAAAGGATTTTATTTAATATGTTATTCTAAAAACATGTGTTCAGATTTCATTTCCAGTTTGATAGAATTTGGATTCCCTATTTTGTATTTATTTAAACATTTTACAAGTCGAACAAACTCATTCGTGTGTACTCCATACAACGTGACATTGACAAAGTATCTAGGGCTCAACTGGCACACTCGGAGCGCCATATTGAACTGAACTGAATTAATTATCCATGTAAAAGCCATTATACGCAAATAATATGCACCACTTGAGTCAATCAGCTTTTAAAAGGTCCTAATAACGAAGTTTTTTTATTGTGCCATATTTTTTGCTTTTTAAATATATTTTTTTTTTTTTTTTTTTTTTTTTTTATTTTTTTAATTAATCACTACAACCCCTTTGTCAGTCTTTTTTTTTAATTTTTTTTTTATTATT
>DWQW01013827.1:0-10034 GCA_018249695.1 Heliconius erato demophoon | reverse complement strand
CCACTCGAGGAGATGAAATATTTACTTAAATTTATATTTCCATTTCTTCGCTCTGGTGTCGAGGTTAAGCGCGGCGTTGAGTTCTGCCACTCAACACACAATGCCTCCAGAATTCGGCAGAAAGTGGTGAACGGAGTGTCTTAACACTAGGTTCCCTCTGCCTACCCTGCTGTGTGCGGGATACAGCGTGAAGCTAATTAATATTAATTAATTAATTAATCTAGATACTCCATTTCCATAAAGATATTTTCTTTCCTCACTTTCTGCCAAATTCTGCATAAGTGGGGTGTTGAGTGACATAAATCAGAGAGAAACTCACAACCTGTACAGTCTCACGACCGCCTGATGAAGGTTGTTTTTTTATAAGCCTTTATTGAGGTACTGAATGTACCTGAATAAACATATTTATGTTTATTACTTTGATAGGTATATGATAGCACCTATTGAGGAATATTTTAACCAATAAAATGACCGCATTTATGTTGAAACCTTTGGAGAAGGTCCCAATTAGCCAACTGAGTGCAACTGATGGCATTATTCGACTTCAGTAATGAGTTTGTGGGGTGTTAACTATGAACGTGTGACAGAGCCATATTTTGTAATAAATAAATCAAAACATCGGGAAGGTGGTTAAGCCTCGTTCGTTCAAGTTAAGTTCACTCACATTTCCAAATTTTTTATAAATGGAATACGAATAAGGTAGTGAATTAGCAAGTAGGATCGATTTTCCGATCAAAGCCCAGAAAAAGTATTAAGTGAAATTGTCAACCTCAGATTACTTAGGGTAGAAATAATTTATTTTATGTTTTAAATTCGACTGACATTTTCTTTACAATTTTGTATTTTCCTTGTTCAAGGACTTAAGTTAATTTTTGTATTATTGATAGCATCAACGATGGTACTGATTGAGACGACAACCAGTATTATTCCGACAGACACTATTAGTCTATCTAACATCGGCATATATTTTTGAAACGTTTTTACAAATTCATAAAATATATAAATACTCTTATTTTTAAAGATTTCACAAGGCTCTTCTAAATAATTTATATTTATAGTGTTTTTTAAATAAATTTCAATTTGAAGCTTTCACATGGGCACATGCGTGCGACTGTAAACGTGATGGTTGCGGGTTCTATTCCCACTGAAGGGAACGAAATATGAATATTTTTCATTCCTTCGCTCTGGTCGCCACTTAACATATCAATAAAACACGCCTCGCAGAAAGTAGGTAACGGAAGTGTCTGAATGGTCCTAATGTTAAGGCAATTCGTTGGAGAATGAATAAGGTTCCTCAGATATCTCTATTTACCCTGCTTTGTGCCGGATATAGTGTGAAGCTAAAGGAATTTTTCTTCTCTCTTCAGGAATGTTGCCTCATTGTTTGGGATGAATGCACAACACACACAACAATGGCAAACAAAAAAAGCTGTTGAGGCAGTTGACAGGACACTGCGATACATTCAAATGCCCAAGAATTTTCTGATGTTTTATTAAAAATAGGCGACGGTATCCTTCCTGAAGAAAATGATCAGATCACTCTTCCGGAAACACTTGGTCGTGTTGTGTCTTCAGAGGATGAACTGATAAGTTCTGTGTTTGGGAATGTTTCCGAGATAACAGATCAAGAAAATTCTTGGTTGTGGGAACGTGCTACACTTTGCCCAAGAAACGACCAAGTTGGAGATGAAGTGGTATACACATCATATAACAGTGAAGTAAATCAGGGTGATGTTACAACTTACCCAATGGAATTTTTAAACTCTCTCACTGCCAATGGTCTTCCCGCACGCAAGATAAAGCTCAAAGTTGGTGTACCTGTGATGATTTTGAGAAACTTTACTCCGCGAAAGCTATGTAACGGTACTCGGCTACAAGTTACAGCATTACATAGACACGCTATTCAATATTCTTACAGGGTGTGGTTCAGAGGACATTGTGTATATATCCCGTACACCACTCATTCCCAACAATTTTCCGTTTGAATTTAAACGCACTCAATTCCCTGTAGCAATTTGCTTCGTCATCACCATCAATAAGTCTCAAGGTCAAACTTTAAAAGCAGCTGGAGTGGATTTAAGATATAATTGTATTTCCCACGGCCAACTTTACGTGGCTCACTCGCGGATCAGTAGTGCGGACCATTTATTTTTATTAGCTCCTGAGGGGAATGTTAATAATGTCGTATAAAAAGAAATTCTTTGATTTTACTTTAAAGAATTGCTTTAATGATCAAAAATATTTTATTCGGTAAGGTCACTTATATCATTTAAGTAAGTATATCATATATTAATATGATTTGTATATTGACTTATTTCACATTATTATACACGGGACGCGGACAAAGTCGCGGACAAAACCTAGTATTTTCAATAAATAACTTTTATAATAATATTCGGTTGAAATGTGAACAAAGAAACGACATCGATTTTATTAACACTTAAAGCTGTCATTAAATGAGTTATGTCGTTTATGTCAATGTTTACTGTTAATATTTATTCCATTGATTATAGAAAATTTCATATCCTCATTTATTAGACAGATTCCGGTTCCTATTTATTATTTTAAAGGCCAAAAATATATATAGTAGACACGTATAGGTAGATAGAAACTAGATATTTCATAATTAATCACTAGCAGTGTACTGTTATTAAATTTATTGACCGCATCATAATGTGTTCATCAAATTATTATGAATAACTAAAGTTTTTCCTATAAAACTAATCAAGATCATGTTAAATAATATTGTTATTTATTCGATTGATTGATTGGGGTTCGATCCCCACTCGAGGAAATGAAATATTTAATTAAATTCATATTTTCATTTCTTCGCTCTGGTGTCGAGGCAAAGTGTGACGTTGAGTTCCGCCACTCAACACGCAATGCCTCCAGAATTCACAACACTAGGTTCCCTCTGCCTACCCTGCTGTGTGAGGGATACAGCGTGAAGCTGATGATGATGATGATGATGACGATGACATTAAGTATACTACTTGTATAAAGATAATTGTATACGTCCAACTTTTCTTGGGATTATATACTGACATAAGTAGAAATAAACAAAATCAAAACTGTTATGATAGCTTATTGCGTTTTCTTCTTCTATTGACTTGCTTTCGCTGTTACTACTATTTCCTTAGCGAGGATTATGGGTTTATCAAACCTTATGTAATAGCTAGGCTTATCCATAGTGTGCTCACACACAGCTGACTTTGATACATGCCCATTCTTAACGTCAGAGATATGTTTCTTCATCCTAACACCAATGCTAAGTAAGCCACAGTCACAATCTAGTTTGTATACACCTGCACATTGTAAAGGAATGTTACTTTTCACTGGTCGGTGCCGTCTCTCTACTGTGGGTGGCTTGTTGGTCTTCTAATAATGCTGGCGGGGAACTGGCAGCTTATTCTGATGAAGAGAATTCGTCACCTGGCGAAGCTCGACCCCTAGACGTTCAGCGTCGCAGTGGTGGTGGGCTCTCTGAAACAAAGATTTGCCAACGGTAGATAACTGTGTAGGGTGGTGGTGTGATTCACCGTGCGTGGGTTTCCTATATACTGTGTGGTCTATTGTGCCATTGATGACTAACACATCGAGGAAAGCTAAGGAATTATTAGCCTGTAATTCCATTGTGAATTGAATATTGTTATTAATAAAATTAAGATGGTTTAGGAATATTTAAATATATTATCCCGACAGGCTATCCCATGTCCAAATTGTATAATACCAAATATATGTGATTAATCCGGTTAAAATAGTTTCATTTAAAATACTATTTCTTTTGTACAGTAATAATGTCACCAGATGTGTTTGACTCTATCGTTATACTGACACCATATAAGCTTGTGTACTGCAACATAACAGTCTTAATCTCCGTATTAAGTAAGGGAGAAAAATTAAACCATTTTTCTATACTATAAACAGATATAAAAGATCCTAATTGTTTATTGCAACAAAAAAAATATAAACTACCTATCAGTTTTTTCTACTCAGTGGGATGGTTATCCCAAGTTCACTTCAATTTTTATATTATTTTACAAGTGAGGGTCAGGGGATTATTTGTCTTTCTTTACAATGTGTTTATCATTACAATTGAATGTAATTAATATGAAAAAAACAATAATGTTTATGGTGTAAGTTCAAATCATTGAGAAAAACGATACTTAAAAATTTTAATGTTGATGAGGCAGTGATTTATATAAATATAAGGAAGCTGAAAGATTTCATCAACATATATGAGAAAATAATTGACAGTGTTTAGGTCATGTAACAAAATTCTTGGTAAGTCAATACAATATGTAAATTGTTGACAGATTGTATTATAACTGAATAAAATTATATTTACTAAATCTTGTTTTAAATTTTAATATTTTAATGAGTTTTCCGTCATAATTCTTATACATCTACTATTTTGCGATTAAGATATAACTCAGTTTAGGAAAAAATCAGAAAACTATACATTTATGGTTAAATCTTAAAAGGGGGCAAAATTTGGTATTACAGCCGCTGCAGGCGAGCCAGACTCGCGCATGTCCAGTTTTTTTTATAACAATACACATAATAATATTTCGCTAGCTGCCTACCCTGCTGCGTGTGGCATACAGCGTGAAGCGGAAAAAAAAGAAAGTAAAATCAATAAACTCATTGAAAATATATAGTAATAAATGTTATTCCTTGAATATTTTATATTTGTTCTGTGGAAATGTTCACAAGTTCTGTACAAAGATAAAATATTCAAGTATAATATACAATTTGAGTTTACATCTAAGTAATTAATTTATTAAACGAATTAACGTAAATTGTTGAATGTAAATATTCATTGCGTTAGTAGATTTGAAACAAGGTGTACACTAGCAATAAAAAGAAAGATAGAAATAAATAAATGTAGCATAAATTTATGAAAATAATAAAAATCACAATGATTCAAGTAAAACCTCAATTAATAGTAAAAAAGTTTTCTAATTATCAGTTTAGACCACACTCAAAAACGTTGAAATGTTTTTTTATATTATTACAAATTATATTCGCCATTGATAATGGATTCGCAAAATTCACTCCGATACATAGGTTTATTGTAAAATTTTTGACAGCGTTTTATGCATTGTCCTTTGATATGGTCAACTTCATCCTACTGGATTCTGGGACAAATATTGAGTATCGAATGTGGTATATAAAATATCTATTAGAACACGTAATATATGTTTTTATTTTTTTATTTATACCACAAAACAAGTCGTTTTGTGATTTTTTAGAAAATTTACAAAAACTTGACTGTGAAATTTGGGTAAATTGCAAATATTTCAATTTTAAAATAATGTTGTGTACCATAACGTGTTTTTCTATAAAAGTAGCATTATCAGGGATATATTGCTCTAAAAATGTGGACTGTAACATTACGGCATTTGCACAAATTATATATTTCTTTCCTTTCCTCGCCTTGGATTTACCTTTCATTATGATGGTCTTCACGTTCTACGCAGCTCGCTTACGACTAACGGCTATTAAAAGGTGTCTTTTGCGTAAAAAAACGATAAAACAGATGCATCATGTATACAAGTCATTGATTAATTTGACGGAAACTACTAAAAAATCCTTTGATCCTGTAGTAAGTTTATATTTTTTCAATCAAATTGTAAAGCAAAACACTTTAAATTACTAAAATGCTGATTTAAAATAATGTTCTTGTCAAAACTGTACTGTACATAAGAATCTAGATAATAACTCATAGTATGCATAGTGTACGCATACACTTCACTCCTATACAGGGTGGAAGAGGCTCCTTTTACGGAAACAGAAATTAATCAAGATGCCTCAACAGTTTAGACGTAGGATTTTTTTTTCATTTCACGATTTTTATCCATACCTGTATTTCGTGTGACGCGATTACGTATAGATCCCAATAACATAAACACTTACTACTATAAAAATACTATTAAAGGTTAAACAACTTTGAACTTTATCACCAATACATACGACTCGATTTCGGAATGAGCCGTGTGCGGCGGTGTTCCTTTGATAGGTTTATGTGTGGGTGCGTCGTCCTCATAAATAGCGTTTTATTTTAAAATGACAATTTTATTATTTATTTTGTTTGAAAAAATAACTTTTTCATTTTTGGAAATTTATTTATTTCTGATTTATACTAGGCTTTCATGGAGTAGTTAAAACTGTGGTTTCATTTAAAGTTGTGCTTACACTTCCACCTTGTATATTGTACAAAATATGTATACAGCTCGCTATCAACAAATTTGAAAAATTAAACTGTTTTATTTATTTAATATAGGCTATTTATGTATTGTTTTACGTGGCATAATAACACAAAAAATATATTTTCTCCAAAAATATTAGCTATTTTTAAGCTTCACGTATTTAATATATTTATTGATGAGAGAAAAATAAATACCTTGTTCTCTGTTGACTATTATAATAATCTTATTTGTTTCAGATCATTATAACTTTGTTATTCAATATACCAAGTGTAATGTTTGTCATGTATCAAATAATAAACGAGATTAAATTGAATACGGTAAGTGTATTTTTTTAATCGTAGATTTAAATAGGGTGTACGGAGCTACGATGAATTATTAGATGTGATGGATAATCTGGATGTTATTTGTGTGACTGAGACCAAGAAAAAGGGCAATGACACTGATTTACCAGGCGACCGGGCCACTCTTTGGGCCCGTGTACCTGTAAGGGAGCGATGCTGTCAAGGTGTAGGTGTGTAATTGTCCTCTCGATTTGTTAGTGCAGTGGTAGAATATAAATTGATCACCTCAAGACTGCTTTAGGTTCGCTTCAAACTGGAGAAAATATTTTTTTGTAGACGTGAATGTGAGTGATCATTATCATCATAGAATAAGAAATTGGTTAGGTTGAAATGAAAGATATGAAATGGAAGTGAAACGATATATTGTTGCCGGTAACAGAATTAACTTCATAAAAGTCCCGGTATTTCAGTTTTTTCGATATTTTCAGTAATGTTCTTATTTATAGTATAACTAATTTGGGTATTTTCAGGGAAATAGTAGATTAAAATATATTTACTAATAATAAAGTATATTAATAATACAAATTATAATTACCACAAAACAGTTTAATAATAACCAATTAAGTCTAAAATCAATAAACATTTGAAATCAAAAGTGAAATAACCATCAAATATAGTTTAAAATTGTTTTAATATAATACTATACTATACTATAACTTCACGCTTTATCCCTAGCGGTGTAGTCAGAGAGAACGGAGCGACAAACGCTACGGTCTCTACATACCTCTTACGCCTCGTCCACTGTCATCAACCTCTTCATACATGCCCTCCGGGAGGTCCCCATGCTTTTTACGTGACTTTCTTGCAGTATCTTCGATACTGTGTTTTCGAAGGTCAACCGAGGTTTCCCCCTAGCTCACTTACCGCTCACTTTTCCATTATTAATCTTTTTTGCAATTCTTTCATCGCTCATTCGTTCGTGCCCAAACCAGCTGAGCACGTTCTTCTTCATTCTCACCGTGATGTGCTCGCTAGTACCTGCCATCCTGTGTATCTTTTTTTTTTCATTGCGTAATCGATCAGCTAAGCTGACTCCGCATATCCTACGAAGAGATGGCATCTCCACAGCATTCATCTTTCTTTTATTCTTCTTCTGTAATACCCACGTTTCGCTGCCGTATAACAGAGTCGGTACCAAAACTGCATTGTGTACGGCCAAACGCGCAGCTGTGCTGACGTTTCGTCGTCTCACCAATGCAGCTAAGGCTCCGTTAACCTTGTTACCGGCAGCAATACGCCTTTCCACATCCATCTCGTATCTACCATCACTGAACATACTTCCCAAGTATACCACACCATTCTACAAATTATCTAAAAATAAAATAATGTAATTCAGGCCAGTCGTGGCGCAGGGGCACAAAGTGTGACTGTAAACCGAATGGCTGTGGGTTCGATCCCACACGAGAGGAGACGAAATATTTACTTAAATTTATATTTCCATTTCTTCGTTCTGGTGTCGAGGACAAGCGCGGCGTTGAGTTCTGCCACTCAACACGCAATGCCTCCTGAATACGGCAGAAAGTGGGGAACGGAGTGTCTTAACACTAGGTTCCCTCTGCCTATCTTGCAGTGTGTGGGATACAGCGTGAAGCTGATTTATTTTATTTTTATTTTAGAAATCACCCGTAGGCTATGTGGCGGAGAGTTTTTCAGTGACTTCATTATTGATAGTGATTTTTGCTCCATCTATATTTGCATCATCTCTTCGAAGTGAAGCTCAAAATATAAAAATAATTCTACATGATATTAAATTTGAAACCACAGGTAAGAAAATAGTTTTTTTAATCTGCAATTTACATTGACTTTATCACCCCCGTATGCTCTATATTCATATTAATTTGTTAATTTAGCCAGTTCAAGTGCCTTACACGTCAATGGCTCTGCAGAGATACTGCTGCAAATGCCGGCATTATAGGATGTTAATCAAAGAGGCAGCTTGGCTTCATTTAATGTATAGACATACCCAACAATAACTTAAAAGAATATGTCCGGAACGAAGTCTTCACAATGACACTATGAAGTTCTTTTTAGTTTACATTGATTCAACTCGTATAACGAGGAAGTTCATTTACCATACTAGCGGCCCACTCACGGCTTCGCCCATATACCACTTATAATTATTTTATTATACTGTATTTTCCATAACATGGTATATATTATATAATTTATACATTCAATCACTTTTCATAATTTTGATAAAAATTGAAGCACTACGTACGGCTACTTGCGAGGGCGAAATCGGTGGCAATTACCGTTATACAGGGTGGAAGTGTCAGCATCACTTTAAATGTAACCACAGTTTTAACTACTCTATAAAAGCCTAATACAATTTAAAAAATATCTTAAAAATGAAAAAGTTATTATTTTAAACAAAATAAATAATAAAAATATTGTTGGTTGTAATAAAAAACGCCATTTGTCAAGAACGACGCACGCATACATAGACCTTTCGAAGGGAAACCGCCGCATACGCCTTATTCCGAAATCGAGTCGAAGGTATTGGCGGCAAAGTTCGAAGTTGCTTGACCTTTAGTAGTATTTTTGTAGTAGTTAGTATCGAAAGGGACGAATCCATCTGTCACAAACCAGAGTAATTGAGTAGGTTCTTTCCTAACTCTGGTAGTTTATGAATCATGGAATAAGAAATTTGATCTATTCTTGGAGCAGTATCTGACTTTTTTACACAGTTTTCAATTCTTGTATCATAATTAGCGTTTGCAGTTTTATGCTCTTAGATTTAAATGTTAGGAAATCCAAATTAACAGAATCTGAACCGAGGTCACACCACAACAATTCGGTTAATCCTAAATAATAATTTCAGATCAAAAACAAGTGGAAGATATTGACCGTTTCATTCAATACGTGGAAGCTCGTCCATTCAAATTTTATGTATTGAAGATTTTTCCGATGGATGCAACATTACCTATTATGATAATTAACTTGTGTATCACATATCTTATTGTTATATTACAACTAACGCATACATATTAAAATTTCTAGTGTGTGTGTGTGTGTGTGTGTGTGTATATATATATATATATATATATATATATATATATATATATATATATATATATATATATATATATATATATATAGAATAATGTAAGATTTGGAACAAATCTATGTATTACATGTTAAGTTAGCCTTTAAGTGTTGTTTACACTACACGCATGGTGTACAATAAGATGTTCTTTCTATACTGAGCTATGTAAGAAAGATAAAATATACTGCATGTTATGTTGGCTTCTTAGTAAAGAAGTAAAAATAAAATATAGCAGGAAAGATAGGTTAAATTTAGTGTTAAGACACTCCGTATAAAATGTGATGGAACAACCGTCGCTGCGCGACCGTTGTTAAGCAACGGTTTGCAAAGTTTGTTTGTTGTTTTAAGAAAACGTCACCCAAATTCAACTTTCTTAACGCATACAAAGGGTATAAAAACAACAAAGATAAAACAATTGACACACAAACGGCGGTC
>DWQW01013826.1:0-10035 GCA_018249695.1 Heliconius erato demophoon | reverse complement strand
TGGAGCTATTCATCAAATTGACGAAGGTGGATCATTAGTTCGCGGATTACAGTTACAGTGAGACCGCCTATTAGACATGTAGACAAGTTCAAGCTCATCCCAGCTTTGTGGGGACTTGGGTGTCATGGTATGTATAACTTTATGACAAAATGGTAATAACGTCTTTGTGGTGTTGAACCTGGTGCTTTTAAATATTGGACAGTGGTTATGACTTCAAATTCAAGCATCTGATTATTTTTAAACTGAACGTAACACCTAGGCCGTCGTAACCGTATGGTATAAGGTGGTGACTGTAAACGGGACCGTTGTGGGCTCGATTGTCACTTGTGGGAATGAATTATTATTTTCTAATATTAAAATATTCTTCGGTCTGGTGCAAAGATAACCAAAAAAAATCTATTTAAATTCAAAATAATCAAAACTTAGATATCTCATATTATAAGAAAAGTTATAGACTACTTCCTAATAATGTATTTATAGTTAAAATAGATTCTATATTATATAATGGGTAGTGGAATCATCTTGATGGGAACGGAGAGTCTTAACACTACGCTCCCAGGTACCCTCTGCCTTTCTTGCTATATGCATAGGGACGCAACGTAAAGCTAAAAACAATAAAAAAATATATATTTACATAATGTTTTGCATTATTTTACTACTTAAAATGTCAACACAGTCGTATGGAGAGTATATATACGTAAACAGTTTAGATACATAGTGTAGGTGAAGTACTAGCTCACTCAGTTTCAAAGTCTCCGTTTCTCCCCCTAATGTTTATATAGAGTACCTCAACGTGTCTTAAGTGTTTGCGAGCGATAACGTTCTAGCTAAGAACAAAGGGGATTTTAGAAGAGGCGAATACAATGTTTTTGTTAAGTAAACCATATAGTTGGAATTATTATAAGCTAGTGGGCGCGCGCAGCTTTGCCTGCTTATTTGAATCCTTAGGGGATGATTTTAAAAAACCATGAAACACGTGGTCAATGAAATATTTTTAAGAGTCTGAGTTTCAAATTTTATAAAAATATGTGCCGATTTAAAAAAAAAACATACTTTCAACCCCTATTTCATCCCTTTAGGGTTAAAATTTTTTCAAAATCCCTTCTTAGTATCCACTAAGAAGTCACAGTCACAAGTCATAGTCACAAGTCCAGATTATGAAAATAAACATCTGTCCAAATTTCACATTTCTACAGCGGTTACGGCTGTGCGTGCGTCTTACCTCAGTCAGTCAGGTGCATGTCCTCTTATATATTAAATAACTTAACTTAACTTAGCTTCACGCTTTATCCCTTGCGGGGTAGTCAAAGAGAACGGAGCGCCAAACGCTACGATCTCTACATACCACTTTCGCCTCGTCCACTGTCATCAACCTCTTCATACATGCCCTTCGGGGGGTCCTCGTGCTTTTTACGTGACCTTCCTCCAGTATCTTTGATACTGTGTTTTCGAAGGTCAACCGAGGTCACCTCTCTTACCGCTCACTTTTCCATCATAAATCTTTTTTGCCATTCTTTCATCACTCATTCGTTCCACGTGCCCAAACCAGCTGAGCACGTTCTTCTTCATTCTTACCGTGACATCCTCGCTAGTACCTGCCATTCTGCTAACCGGTGGATCTTGAAGCTTCCAGCTTCTTATGCGATAATTCGACTCCAAGTTTGGACACCTTGTGTAGTTGCACCAACCTGCAAACAGACCCCTTATTCTAGCTACGACTAGATAGTAGTCTGTTCCCAGCTCAGGACCCCTAAACACTCGCGTGTCCATAACTTGGCTTCGAATACGCTGATCCACTATTAAATAAATAGTATTATATTTTCATTTCTTCTCTCCGGCACCAAGGCATAAAGCCCGGCATTAAGTTCCGCTACTCTTCACGCAATATCTCGAAAAATTTGGCTGCAAATGAGGAACACACTTCGTCTTAACACTAGGCTCCCTCTACCTACCTTCCTGTGTGTGGGATATAGCGTGAAGCCGATTTTTTAATTTGATTTATATAATAAACAGAATTGAGCCATGTTGTAATATTTTTAAATTACACCATTATAGTAAGCAATATAATATAAGAAACCAATAGTAGCGCGGGGGCCCAAGCGTGTTCCATTTCTTTGCTCTGGCATCGAGGCAAAGCGAGGCAATACGTTCTGCTATTCAACACACAATGCGTCTAGAATTTGGCCGAATGTAGAGATTGGAATAGTCATAAAACTAGGTTCCCAGGTTCCATCTGTCTACCTTGCTAAAAATCCAAATTGAATGGAAAATTAAGAAATGGATAAAGTATTAAACAAATTTAAAACAATTTTAAACAGACAGTGATATATATATTTATATATATACGTATGTCACGTAAACAGCGGTAGTCGCTTCAAACCAAAACCGCCTTTGTAACATTATGAGAAATATCTCAAGCAAAGCGCGAGTCTGGTCTTACACGAGTATGAAGACATGTACAAGGATATAACTGAAAATTTACATAGAATTTATTATTACAGGATGAACAACTGAGTTTATTTATTATTTTATTTATTTTCTTCTGCTATTTAGATTTACGCAAACAAAAAAATACTTTTAAGTAAAAGATATTTCAGTAAATTTTCTCTTATTGACTCAGCGGTCACGGATCAAAGTTAATGGGTTAAAGACAGGATGATTGAGTTTTTTTATTTTTACGATTCTTTTGCTTAGAATGAATTGTTATTTTTTTTTATTTCTATTGCTTGTTGAGCTGCAGATCTGAACGTAGACGCCCGCAAACCGTGGCGCTATGTCTTCTAGCCCGAGCGAGGAAACAGAAATAAATAATTTCCCCGATTGTGAATCGAACCCACAACCGTCGCGGTTTACAGCCGTTGAACCACTGCAACTCGTCGAAAAATCGTCTTAAAAAAAATTTATACATATTTTCAAATACAGATTTAAAAAGAATAAAAGAAGTAAATAATCTGATTTTGACTACAATAAATAGCTGAAGTTAGTATCTTAAATGTACTATAACGCTATTCTCGCATCTTGGAGATCTTAACTGTATGGCATAGACTTTATCTTTTCATCTTTCATATATATAAATCACAAATTCCTTTTTTTTTATTTTGAGAATATTTTTTCTTTTTTTTTTAGCTTCACTCTGTATTCCACACACAGCAGATAGGCAGAGACAATCTTATATTAAAACACTCCGTTTTCCCCGGAACAGAAAAATATAACTTAGATAAAAGTAAAGAAGAAAATGTTACACATTCCATATTCCACTTTTATCTAACTTTAACCAGATTTAATCCACCATCACTCTTCTTAAACTAAATTAGCTACTTAAATACCTATGTATATCGGAACTACAACTGACCCGAATCGAATATGAACCCACAACCATCACACAAAACCTAAACTAAATCCACAAAACAGTGTCACGAACAGCACTAAGGCTAGTAATATCAAACACGCGGCACATTTGTGTCTCCCGATGCAGTTATTTACATACATTTGCATCAAACTGAGCGTCAGTTGTCATCCACCGTTACACTGTCATATAATTCTGGGTGTATGCATAATGGATCAGGCTTAGGGGGTGCAGCACGTGTGTGTTTCTTGAAATGCAATTCATATTTACTTGTAAATAACTTAAGATATTTTGTTCTTTGCTTTTTTTTTGTATGGAATTAGTAGGTGTACTGTGCTTACTATGTGAATCTCAAAAATTTTACTTAATCAAAGGTATATTTTTTAGTTATTTCATTTAATTATACAATTGTTTAAATAATAAAAGACAAGATAACAAAATATTTAAAATAATAAATTTATAAATACAAACAAATATTGAGCCCAGTCGTGGCACAGGGACACAAGCATGTAACGCGAAAGGTTATGGGTTTGATGTTGACTCGAGGAAATGAAATATAATTTTAATAATTTTATTTCCTAGGTTCCGCCGTTCAAGGCGCAATTGATTCAGAATTCAGAGGAAAATGGAGGTGAATGGGAACGGAGTTCCTTAGTTTAGTTTGCCTACCACATATTTCCTTTTAACATAAATAATTGTGTAAATATTGCTCTACCTCTAATACGAGTACAATATCATCAGCTCTAATATAATATTTTTAAACAATATTTAACAAATATCTGGATAGTGTAAGAAGCAAGAAGAATGTTAAAGTTCTATTGTTGTTTATTACTATGACATAACGACAATAAATATTATAACTGCATCAGTGTAAAATATGATAAGAAAAAGGGAGGTATCCTATTTGAGAAAATTAATTCGCAGCTGTCCAAGTTTTATAAGAATTTTAAAAGTCTAATTAAGATTATTGTATAAAATACAACTCCTAATATAAAAGGTTGATTTAACTTACAATATTATTATTAAATTAATAAATCAGCACTCCGTCTCCCACTTTCCGCCGAGTTCTTTATGCATTGCGTTTTGAGTGGTGGAACTCAACGCTGCGCTTTGCCTCGACTATTATCGTTATATTATTAAAAAGTTGTAGGTTCAAAATTTAATCTGGAGAATGGATATATTATTTTATTTTCACTATGCTTTAAATAATGCCGAAATTTGTTAAAATATACACAATTATGTTTGTGTTGCTGTTTTTACTCTACATACAGTCCGCGAGGCGCAAGCTGAGCTTTGCATTTGTGTAAGCGACCATCATAAGTAGTGCCAGAAAAAAACCTTTTAAGCATCAATATTAGTCATCAATAAACAGTCATCATAAAAATCAGCTTCACGCTGTATCCGCACTCAGCAGGGTAGGCAGAGGGAGGCACCCCCAACCAGTCGATTTACAGTCACACTTAGTGCCCCTGCGCTACTACTGACTTCAACATAAAAAAAATCAAATCCTCTACACACGCGTCTGTTACGCGCAACTTGGTGTGTTAACAATAAATTGTTCCGTTATATCATTTGTTGATGATGTATGACTTTTTTTACTGGTTTGGTTACGTACATTTTGCTATTCGTTTAATAAAAATCAAAAAATTAAATCAGCTTCACGCTGTATCCCGCGCACAGCAGGGTAGGCAGAGGGAACCTAGTGTTAAGACACTCCCGTTCCCCACTTTCTGCCGAATTCTGGAGGCGTTGCGTGTTGAGTGGAAGAACTCAACGCCGCGCTTAACCTCGACACTAGAGCGAAGAAATGGAAATATAAATTTAAGTAAATATTTCATCTCCTCCAGTGGGGATCGAACCCACAACCAGTCGGTTTCACAGTCACACTTCGTGCCGCTGCGCCACGATTGGCCTCTAATAATCTCTTCGTTTAATAATAAATAAATAATAAAGTAAAATATTAATACCTGCCGTTGCTATCAGTACAAGAAATGTAGTAACGTTAAAGAAAGGGATGGGTCGGGTCGGTAGCCAAAAAGCAATATTAACCGGTTTAAACTAAACAAAGATTGCGCTGCGCTTAAAGCCGTCGTCACTTACACTATCTGTGTCCACTCACACAAATGCAAAGTTCAGCTTATGCCTCGCGCGCTGTATCTATATGTAGATATGACATAATAGTTTCTATGATTATTATATGTATCTAATTTAATGAAGTATATTTGTACTTATAAGACTTAATAATCATTTACATCTTACATACAACATAACAAAGTATTACTAGCACGTTGAAAGTAGTTTCAATACAAAAAATAAATGATTACTGAGGCCAATCGTGGCGCAGGGGCACAAAGTGTGACTGTAAAACCGACTGGTTGTGGGTTCGATCCCCGTTCGAGGAGATGAAATATTTACTTAAATTAAAATTTCATTTCTTCGCTCTGGTGTCGAGGCAAAGCACGGCGTTGAGTTTTCCCACTCAAAATACGTAATGCCTCCAGAATTCGACAGAAACTGGGGAACGAAGTGTTTTAACAGCGTGAAGCTGATTTATTTGATTTTTATTTTACTTTAAAAACTAAATATACTTTTAGGTACGCTTAAGCCGCCTTCGAGATCGTACTTAAGATCACAAACTATGATTTTACTAGAAAGCATTATAGGATTTCGTTTCCTACATCCATCATAAGACCAGCTCAATTGTGCCCAATTGATGTATTGTCAGCTAATCTACATATAATTTCATATTACGTTTTTTTTTATTTTCTATTTTTTTTCAGATTCTTTCTGTATCTCGCATGTAGTAAGGCAGGCAGAGGGAACCCAGTGTTAAGAAACTTTTTCTCCGTTTTCTTTTTGCTCAGTTTTCGAGACATTTCCTGTTGAATGGTAGAACCCAAGGTCGTTTACTGTTTTCGTGATTTCTGTAGTTTATTTTCTACAGAACTAAAATGTTATTGGAATAACAATATATATCCCGAAATTTACTTAGGTAAATTAGCCCTAAAAAAGGGTCAAAGTTAACGTGGTAGTTGCAAACTTTGTTTCATTGTATGTAGATATTATGTATATTTCAGTTGTAGTATAAATACATATTAATTTATTAGTTAAGTACTATATACATAAGTTGTCATATAATAACAGTATAACACACATAGTCATATATAATTTATTACATATAGCAGTAAGCAAAGGGAATTTAGTGTTAAGATACTTCTGTACTTACGCACCGACAAATCGAGACATTGTGTTGCGTGGCGGTACTTAAACTCGCGCGTTGTTTTATTACCAAAGCTAAGTAAGGAAAATAGTTAATTTCTCCTGCATATGTGATATTAATATCCGCTTGATACTTCCACGCGATCTCGAAATAAATGATCTTGATAGACGGACACCAAAGTGATCATATAAGGGTTCCGTTTTACCTTTTAGAGTGATGGAACCCTAAAAATGACATAACACAACAGTCATTTGGCACGCATTTTTATAAGCTTAGGATTGTTGTTAGTAAATGTTTAATTATCGAGATATTACACAATTATAACGATATGCGCTTGACTCGTCGTCCTTGGATTTAATTGAGTCGCGCGCTATGTTTGTCACATTCTTTGTCATCATCTATTCTCGTGTAGGGATTAACCTATATTCTTTTCATTTAACTGAATAGTCAAAAGAGAGTCAATTAAGATGGATAGATTAAGCCAGTAGTGGTGGAGGGCAGGCCAGTAGTTGTAGTGGCGCAGGACCACAAGCGACAGGTTGTAGGTTCGATTCCCACTCGAGAATGAAATGTTTAATATTTTTATTTGCTCGTTATGACGATCTGGGACGAGACAAAGCGAAAGCGAAAATTAGAAACGAAAGTGTCTTAACGGAGTGTCTTACCACTAGGTTCCCAGATTATTTCTGCCTGCCCTTTTAATTCCGGGATATAGCGTGAAGCTATAAATAAAAAATCGGTCAAATGGAAATTGGACTTGCATACCAAGGGTTCCGTACCAATTTGAGAATTGTGCGAAAGGGAAGTACAATATATAAAAGTTGGCAAACTTAAGCTTGCTTCTATTTATTTAGTGTGAAATTTACTACAAATATAAATTTATAATTATTATTTTATAGAATATATATATGTAAATTTTTACTTTTTGGACCTTTATGCATTACAAGTTTTCTCTTTTTGCCAAATGTTTTAATTGTAGGTCCACGAGAAGTGCACTAGATCTTAATAACGCGGCGAGTTTCATACAAAATGTAGCAAAAACGATGCTTGAACGCTTGTATCTTTTGATTGCGTTGATGTAGAAGCTTGATTTTCTCTACGCTTAAAGAAACCAAGAAATTTGATAATTTCAGATTGAGGCCAGTCGTGGCGCAGCGGCACAAAGTGTGACTGTAAAACCGACTGGTTGTGGGTTCGATCCCCACTGGAGGAGATGAAATATGTACTTAAATTTATATTTCCATTTCTTCGCTCTGGTGTCGAGGCAAAGCGCGGCGTTGAGTTCTGCCACTCAACACGCAATGTCTCTAGAATTCAGCAGAAAGTGGGGAACGGGGTGTCTTAAAACTTGGTTCCCTCTGCCTAGCCTGCTGTTGCGGGATAAGCGTGAAGCTGATTTTTTTTTATTTTTTAATTTCAGATTGATACATCCACACGATCCCGAGATAAATATTCTTGATAGACGGACAAACGAACAACAAAGTGATCCATATAAGAGTTCCATTTTGTCCTTTTGAGGTACGGAACTTTAAAAAAAAGAAAATATAAAGGCAATTAATATATTTGACCTTTTAGGAATTACATATCTATAGATAATCTTAGTTCCAATTTTAGTTTAAGTAAGAGAAGAAAAATAAATATGTACGGAAGATGTACATAAAGAAGATCCAAGGTGATTTTTTTATTAAATGTATTCTTCTAAGTTAGTGTTAATAAAATTAATTACAATAACACATTCGTAGTTTAATTTATGTTAGAAGTTAATATAATTTATTATATCATTTGAATACAAATGTACCATTATTTTTATAGTTTCTTGTTCTTTTTTTTATTATTTATTTCCACTTAATTATCTATTGAAAAATACGTTGACGTTATATACTTATTTAGAAACCGTATAAAAATTTGAACGCAGCTGGACTCGAACCCGCGCCTCCTGGAAACCGACCAGGCGCTCTGACCACTAAGCCATGCGTTCTCATGGCCGCCTAGTCGGTTTCCAGGAGGCGCGGGTTCGAGTCCCGCTGCGTTCAAATTTTTATACGTTTTCTAAATAAGTATTTTTCTTTCCTAAGTGTGGAATAACACTTTAAAAATGTTTAAAAACGTTGACGTTATGCTTACATTGTTGCAGGTGCATCTTGATAATATCATAAAGTTGAAGAGTTCGAAGAGTGAGGCCAGTCGTGGCGCAGCGGCACAAAGTGTGACTGTAAAACCGACTGGTTGTAGGTTCGATCCCCACTCGAGGAAAAAAATATATTTACTTAAATTTACATTTTCATTTCTTCGCTCTGGTGTCGAGGCAAAGCGCGGCGTTGAGTTCTGCCACTCAACACGCAATGCCTGCAGAATTCGGCAAAAAGTGGGGAACGGAGTGTGTTAATACTAGGCTCCCTTTGCATGCCCTGCAGTGTGCGGGATACAGCGTGAAGCTGATTTATTTTTTTATTTGAAGAGTTCGTTCGTTTGTTTGTTTGTTTGTGGATTTATTCTCAGGAACTACTGGTCTATTTAACGAGAAAGGCTATATTACATCAAAATTATAGTTTGGAGTTCTCTTAATTATTTCTATATGACTGCGCGGGCGAAGCCGCTAGTTTTGTATTTGCGACAAAGGTCTACATTTAACTTGTATTGTTTAATATAAATATACTTTTAAGATCAAGAGATAAGTTACAACTTTTTGTTGTGTCCGGTTAGAACCATAAAGATTTGAATATATGTAAGTTCTTAACATTAACTTAAGAGGTCAGTCAGTCAGTAAATGTGACAGGTTGTGAGTTCGATTCCTACTCAAGGAAGTGGTATAATGCTTTCGAGGAATTGAGTTAGATAGTTTTCAATTTGTCGCTTCTAGAAAATAGTAGAATTAAAAAATGAATCTCCCAAAATTAAAACTATTATGTTATAATTAATAATATTATATAGGCAATTGTCGTTGTAGTTACAAAATACGATGTAGGTACCTAAGAAAATTTAAAAATAAATTTCTTCTTCTTCGCGCACAGCACGGTAAGCACAGGGAACCTAGTGTTAAAACACTCCGTTCCCCACTTTCCGCCAAGTTCGGGAGGCGTAGCTTATTGAGTGGCGGAACTGCCGCGTTTTACCTCGACACCAGAGCGAAGAAATGAAAATATAAATGTAAATAAATATTTCATTTCCTCGAAGGGGGATCGAACCCACAACCAGTCGATTTTGCAGTCACAATAATAAATACAAACTCATTTTCTCCGAAAGGACTTGTTATATAATTGTAAACTACTACAAAAATATATTAACAATATTTTAATTTTATATGTATACTTATATAAACAAATGGACTAAAAAAATATTGTTACATTTTAGTATAATTATTCAAAATCATATTCTAATCAGGATAAATGTATGTCAAAATCGATATTACTCTAATAGCTTTTAACAAAAATATTTATAAAATAATTTAAATTCTCATTACATTAAAATT
>DWQW01013825.1:0-10035 GCA_018249695.1 Heliconius erato demophoon | reverse complement strand
GAGTGGCAGAACTCAACGCCGCTCTTAACCTCGACACCAGAGCGAAGAAATGGAAATATAAATTTAAGTAAATATTTCATCTCCTCGAGTGGGGATCGAACCCACAACCAGTCGGTTTTACAGTCACTCCTCGTGCCGCTGCGCTACGACTAACCTCTCTTTAATGTGTTCTGTTTAAATTTATAGTTTTTAAACTATAATTTATCACTAAAACGAGCAAAGCAATAATATAATAGCGAATTCGTATTTCAAAAGATTTAATGAATTAACACCATCAAAAAGCATGTGAGAACATGTAGACGCGATAATCATAAATTTAGTCTCCATTCGCGTAAGTTTTATTCAAAATTATTTTTCTTTCCCCTATATTATGTAATCTATTTGCGATATGAAATTACCTATACCTATACTTTTTGCTGTCATTTATAAAATTTTTGTACTTCTTATTAGTTTATTATATCACCATCTTAAAAAAGGCCATTTAATACAACGCTTAAATAAGGTAAGAAAAAAATGGACTAACTTTAAAATATTTTTCCTGCTTACCCGCAAAACAAATATGAATATTATTTACTGCAACATTGCCTTATAGCTAAGATGAAAATGTCTCGAATATTTATTACTATGATATCTTAATTTACCACTCGTGAAATGTCAATATAAAACGTCCCAAGGTGTATAAAATGCTGTTTCAATTTTAACTATATATTTTTTCATTTGATTTAATATTTAATATAAAAAAATCACATGTAACTTTATCAATTGACTGTTGTAAAAATGCTCTTTTATGCTCAGCAAACAATGAAAAATTGAGGCGGGAGTGTCATAACACTAGGTTTACTCAGTCTATATTGCTGCATATTATGCAGGAGAAAGTTTGATTTTAAAAATATTAACATTGGATAAATTAATAAAAAAATACTTATAATAGTATTTTTTTAACTATAATACTAACAATAATCATATAAGTTAGTATACTAACATATTTATGTATTTTCATGCTCTAGTAAAAATCTAGTAAAATAATACAAAAAAAAATATTCACTATTTAAATAAATTCTACAATAAATATTGATATGAATAAATTTTAAGAAATTTTATTGTTACAAAACAATATTGCTCATTCTGACCTTGTAACAATTTGAAACAAAATTATTACTAACATTTTTTCTGTAATAAAATTAAAACAGTTTTGAACTAAAATACTACCAAAGAAAAACATAACTTACCGTTCATTTTGAATCAATTCCACATTAAAGCACCGTACACTATTCAAAAAATATATGTACATACAATTAATCAAACACGGTGTATAAAACACTAATTACTATACAAAATAAATTTATTATATTGAATAAATAGAATTTATTCGTCAAATATTATTATTTTTAATATTTTCGATGTCAGCCTAGTGCTAGTGCGCGTCGTGTCAACGCTGAATGGACTGTGCTCGAGCGCAGCTATATACTTAACGATAAAGATTTGACATCTCAATACATTCACACGCACGATAAGTATTATAATTTCATAATCAATTCAAAAGATAATCTTTTATGTAAAAACTATGTGTTAATTATATATTATATATTTTTCCAATAAAAATATTGTTTTAGTGTTATTTTCAATTTAAGTGAATAAAAAATATTATTATTTAAAGTGAAGCTAAAATGAATATATATCCCGCACATAGCAGGGTAGATAGAGGGATTATAGTATATAATTATATACTATAATTTTAGATTGAATGAATGTGTTAACATACTTCATTCCCCACTTTCCACCGAATTCTTGAGGTACTGCGTGTTATGTGGCGGAATTTAACGCCGCGCTTTGCATGCTTACCAGAGCGAAAAATGAAAATATTTACTTAAATAAAAATAAAATAAGAATAATTTAGTAGTTATCTCTTGATGTCTTTTTTTCCTTGGCTGGCACTGATTTAAAAAAAAATGCGGGTATGAAATAGTATATATTATAGTATGTAAGTATCAATAATAATAACATATTATTTCTAAATTTTCTTTAATTTGAAGTAATTAAAATGTTATTTTTTACAATATAATAAACTTAAACAAGTTTGTGCATATAAGTATTGTTTTGAAGATTTTATATTTTTAATTATTTTTATTTTTTAGTTTTAATTTAAAACTATTGTTTGTTGTTGTTACAATTTTAAGAACAAGTATTATAACCATCATCCTGGCCTTGTCCACTGCTGAGCCTAGGCCACAATATAGTCAAATAAATATTAATGTGTAAAAATAACGAGAGTTCTTACAAATTCTAACAATTAAAAAAAAAGAAAATTTAAATTTCTCAATCTAACTAAAAATTCAGTTTATTTATTAATCTCTGTATAATATATGTACAAGACGCATAAGTACATCCAGGTGCACTCATTAGGTGCCACCCTGGCGCCAAATAAAATAGTTTCTAAGATATATTTATTTTATATATTGTATATATTGTAGAACAGCAGGTAATTTATACAATCTCTAGGAATTTTATTAATTACCTAAACAAAGTATGTAATGGACAGTAACATTCATAATATTACACTTATTGCCTGGATTCCCCAGGTATTCAATTAGAGTGGTTACAAAATGTATGTATAAGATTTGTCCTTTGTCTGAGTAAATTTGATCACATCTCTGATTGTCGCCACCAGCTTGGATGGCTTCCTATTAGACTTCGCCGGAATTACCGTATGCCTACCCTTCTTTATTCAATCTTAGATAATCCTTTTGCTCCCTCTTATGTAAAAGAGCGGTTCAACTTCCTTGGTTCCGATTCTCTTTTACCTTGAACTTAGGTTGCGAAGTGATACCGAAGTGACCTCCTCAAGCTTCCAAGTTCTATTCCAACTCTTTCACTTTAAAAGTTGCTATTCTGTGGAATGCACTTCCTACCTAAGTGCGACATTAAATTTCACTTAACCTTTTTCAAAGACGTCTGAAACAACATATTTTTAGTTTACAAATATTGTAGGTTTTTCTATCTAGTAATTATACTGTACATAAATTATATTATATAATGTTATATGTAGTATTTGTTTGTATAAGTATATTTATGTTTATATAATATATACATACTAGAGGGCGCGCGCGGCTTCGCCCGCTTTTGAGGAGTGAATTCTTTAAAAACCACGAAACACGTGTTCAATAAAATATTTTTAACAGTCTGAATTTAAATTTTTATAAAAATCGGTGGCGATTTAAAGATTTTTCAATCCCTTATTTGAACCCTTAGGGGGTGAATTTTTAAAAACCATGAAACACGTGTTCAATGAAATATTTTTAAGAGTCTGGATTTAAAATTTTATAAGAATCGGTGCCAATTTAAAAAACAATCCATACAAACTTTCAACCCCTATTTCATCCCTTTAGGGTTAAAATTTTTCAAAATCCCTTCTTAGTGGATGTCCAGAATATGAAAGTAAACATCTGCCCAAATTTCACGTTTCTACCATCAGCGGTTACGGCTCTGCGTGCGTCTTACCTCAGTCAGTCAGCACAAGTCCTTTTATATATATAAATTATGTTTATTTAGAAATCAGACGTAGCGCAGCAGCACGAAGTGTGACTATAAAACCGACTGGTTGTGAGTTCGATCACCACTCGAGGAGATGAAACATTTACTATAATTTATATTTCCATTTCTTCGATGTGGTGTCGAGGCTAAGCGCGGCTTTGAATTCTACCACTCAACACGCAGTGCCTCCAGAATTCGGCAAAAAGTGGGGAACGGAGTGTCTTAATACTAGGTTCCCTCTGCCTACCCTGCTGTGTGCGGGATACAGCGTGCAGCTGATTTAATTTTAATTTAGTGTATATGTACAGTGGATGAGCTTATGTATTTTTGTATCTATTATAATTATTTTATGTATTTACCTATTATTGCTTTTTTTTTTATAAGCACGGAACGTTTCCATCCAACCATTCTTCTCTTTTTTATATTTTAAGTCTTTTTGTTTTCATCAAAAGTTGCCTATAAGAGATTGCTTGCAATGAGGCCGCCTTTGCATACATGTTTTTATTTATCTACTTTCTGTGCTATTTATATGTTTTTAACTTAATCTTGAGTTATATGCATATCCGTAGATATAAGTTTGCCAATTTTTATAAGTTACACTTCTCGTTGACTTACAATCTTGAAATTGGTAAGGAAGCCTTCGTGGGTGAGTCCCACTCGCACTTAAATGGTTTTATTATGTTAAGAATCACTGTGACTGTAAACGGGGCAGTTGTGGATCCGATTCCAAGTCGGAGTCATGAATTCTTTTCATTAGCTTGCTTTAAAAGACAAATCGCGGATTGGAGTTCCGCCACTCAACATGCAAAAAATGGGCGGTGTGTGATACATAGTGAAGGAAATATATAAAGCAAAATCCGTATAAACCAGAAAAAAAATCTATATTTTTACAGATTCACCATGCATGGTGGTATATTAATTTTGTGCAAAGTACCTACAATAAGTACAATGATACAGTGACAACCTTAAAAGATATGCACTAAGACATTGTTTTTTTTTTATGGAAAAGTACAAGGCAAACGAGCGTTCGGGTCACCTGAGGTAAGTGATTACCGCCGCCCACGACCCCGTGCAACACCAAAGAAGGTACGAGTGCGTTGCTGGTCTTTAAGGCGGGTTGGGCGCCAGAACCCGGCATTACTTGATACGAAACGCAGAGGCATAAAGCCACTACTTAACGCCGGTTTTAAATGCCGGGGATGGTAATGATCCGATCGAGTCTGCCCATGCGTATTGCTATTGCTGGCGACGTGACTCCACCACACGTACTTTAGCCGCCTGTTACGACACCACCAGTACCAGGATGATCTTATTCTAGGCCGGGATCACACGGCACAAGATATTGTATTGTAAAGTATTATAATTTACTAGAGGGCGCGCGCGGCTTCGCCCGCTTATTAGGAGAGAATTCTAAAAAAACCACGAAACACGTGTTCAATAAAATATTTTTAACAGTCTGAATTTAAATTTTTATAAAAATCGGTGGCAATTTACAGATTTTTTTCATATAAACTTTCAACCCCTTATTTGAACCCTTAGCCATTCTTAAAAACCATGAAACACATGTTCAATGAAATATTTTTAAGAGTCTAAATTTCAAATTTTATAAAAATCGGTACAGATTTAATTTTTTTTCCATACAAATTTTCAACGCCTATTTCATCCCTTTAGGGTTAACATTTTTGAAATTCCCTTCTTAGTTGATGTCCAGAATGTGAAAATAAACATCTGCCCAAATTTCACGTTTCTACCATCAGCGGTTACGGCTCTGCGTGCGTCTTACCTCAGTCAGTCAGCACAAGTCCTTTTATATATATAGATAGATTATATAAGTATTATTTTAATTTCCTGTTTGTATTTTAATATTATTGTGATTGATGCTCATCATCACTGACAAGTTACTTAGTTATTTATTGATGCTCATTCAGAAAGTTAATGATTGTAATACTAAATGTTTTGCTTGGATTTTATGACCTTTGCTACGTCGCTTACATTTGCCACCCGTTGGGATTGAAATTTGATCACGATTACAATGATAAAAGGTTCCAACCATTATACACATCACGACCCGAAGTATTATTCAATATACAGAGCGTTTTGGTCAGCACCACTGTAAATGAAATCACAGTCTTAACTACTCTATAAAAACCTAATACAATATTTTTTTTTTATCTCAAAAAGAAAAAGTGATTCAAACAAAATAAATAATAATATTATCGTTGAAAAAAAAAACGCCATTTGTCAAGAACGACGCACGCAGACCACCTATCAAAGGGAAACCGCCGCATACGCCTCATTCTGAAATCGAGTAGTAGGTATTGTAAAAGTACGGCAAAGTAAAAGTTTAAGTTTAAGTTTAAAGTTTTTTAACATTTAGTAGTATTTTTGTAGTAATATGTGTTTACCTTATTAGTATCTACGCGTAACTGCGTCACACGAAATACAAATATTGATAAGCATTATGAAATGAAAAAAAATCTTAAGTCTAAAATGTTGAGAGATCTTGATTAATTTCTTTAGGTATGGGTTTAAAATATTTTACCCTATGTGCTGTAACGTAAAAGGAGCGCTAACGCTTCCATCTTGTATATAATAAAGGTTATTATATACAGGTTTATTAATTAAAGGTCTTCGCGGATACAGTTACACTGTGTGTTAAGTAGCAATTCAACGCCACTCCTTGTCATGCGATTAAATTTTGCTTACGATTTTTTTTACACTGTATCTATGACTTATTTTTTTTAGCTTCATATGTCCCGCATATACTAGGGTAGGCAGAGGGAACCTAGTATTACGGCACTTCCGTTTCCCACTTTCCGCCGAATTCTGGTGGCATTGCATTGGTTGAGTGGCAGAACTAAAGACCACGTTTTCACTCTTTTTAGAACTTCGCAAAGTACAGTTTACAGTTACACACTTGTGCACCTGCGCCACGTTTGGCATCATTATAGTATTAAAAATATTATTATAACTATTCTTTATACATTTTTTTTCATTCTTTATAACTTCTAGAAAAAAAAATAGAACTTTTCGACTACGTGATTTTATAATTACTATACGTAGAATTTTTTTTTATTAAGGTACATGTTTTCAAAGTTTTAACAATGTTAAGAGGTTTACAAAACCTATATTTGACTAATAAACTTATTCTTTATAATCATATTTATAACGTCAACAGTCCCCCTGTGACATAATATAACATTACATAAATATGTGTTTTGAATCATTGTTCAATTATTAGATACTATAATAAATATATTCTTGATTTGCACTTATAATGTACAAACAAGGTTGAAATCATTTATCATAGTTATATAGTTACATCTTTTTCTTCAGCTTCACGCTTAATTCCGCTAGCATAAACAGGCTAGGGACATAATGTGGTGTCAAGAATCTTCGTTCTAAACTTTCCGAATTCCAGACATCGTGTATCGGAATTAAGCAACAAGCTTACTATGCCTTTTTTATAGCTTCACATCGTATCTTGCACATAGCAGGGTAGGCAGGAAGAACCTGGGAACCTAGTGTTAAGACACTTCTTTCTGATTAAGATACTTCCTTTTCCGAATTTCCGCTGAATTCATAAGACATTACGTGTCGAGTGGCAGAGAGAATTAAACCTACAACAGTCGCTATTACAGTTAGACGCTGTAGGTACCATTGTACCAAGATCGCTATTATAATTCAGTTATACATAGATTTTGAATAATGCCATAATGATGTATTATTTTTGAAGTTGTTTGATTGACAGCTTCCTTTAGATTTAAACGGAACTGACACTATGTTGTGATATGTTGTCGCACTTATTATCTTTATCAGCTTCATGCTGTATCCCATACACTGCAGGGTAGGCAGAGGGAACCTAGCGTTAAGGCACTCCGTTCCCCACTTTCTGCCGAATTCTGGAGGCATTGCGTTTTGAGTGCAGAACTCAACGCCGCGATTGTCCTCGACACCAAAGCGAAGAAATAGCAATATAAATTTAAGTAAATATTTCATCTTCTCGAGTGGGGATCGAACCCACACCCAGTCGCTTTAACAGTGACTTTACTTTTCTCATCGAGTTACGTCGAAATTCTTATATGATTGTCAGAACTTATTTTTGTTGCTAGCGTCTCGATAAGGATAGAAAATTAGAAAAGATAATTGCTTAAAATAATTATTTGGTGAGAGATAATGCTACTTATTTGCACTGGTAACAAAATAAAATTTTCATAGAACACGTGTTTCATGATTTTTTAGAATTCGCTTCCTAAGGGTGCAAATAAAGGGTTCAAAGTTTATATGGAAAAATCTTTAAATGGCCACCGATTTTTATGAAAAATTATTTTATTAAACACGTGTTTCGTGGTTTTTTTTGAATTCACCGCTAAGGGTGCAAATAAGCTGGCGAAGCTGCCCGCGCCCACTAGTCTATATATATAAAAAAGGACATGTACCTGACTGACTGAGGTAAGACGCACGCACATCTGTAGCCGCTGTGCGTAGAAACGTGAAATTTGGATAGATGTTTATTTTCATAATCTGGACATCCACTAAGAAGGGATTTTGAAAAATTTTTACCCTAAAGGGATGAAATAGGGGTTGAAAGTTTGTATGGAAAAAAATTAAATCGGTACCGATTTTTATAAAATTTGAAATTCAGACACTTAAAAATATTTCATTGAACACGTATTTCATGGTTTTTTAGACTTCACCACCTAAGAGTTCAAATAAGGGATGAAGTTTATATAAAAAAAAATTATAGTATATTGAGACTGTTAAAGATATTTTATTGAATACGTGTTTCGTGGTTTTTTTAGAATTTACCCCTAAGGGTGCAAATAAGCGGGCGAAGCTGCGCGCTTTTTATTATACTTAAAATGTAGATAATTACAAAATTACGAATAACATAATAAACTAAATTCAACGGACCATACAAACTATTCATAAGTATTTCGTATATTATGATATACACGCGGCCTGCTCGCTCACGATATTATTTGTAAAATAACTTATATTAGCTCTTGTACAGTTTTTAAATTAGTAACATATATTATTAATTAAATATATAATTGGTATACAGAATATACATAGAAAGCACGTTTTTAGGCATTTTTATATAATCTATAAAATAATCAACATTTTCGGGCAAGTTCAAGTCGTACGTATGAAAGGAGATTTAAGTTGTCATTTTTTTTTTTTTTCATTTTGTCACACAGATAAAAATTTGTACTTAATGGTTTTTTTTGTGACACAAATACAAATAAAAAATCAATTTTTGAAAAATAATTTTGGATTTTTTCTTTATACGTGCCGTAAGTTTAAAACTTCTTAACAAATTTTGAAATTGTATATCAACGGGAAGTACCCTATAGTTATGATAGAAAATGCGACAAAAAACAAAGCATAAACTCTCATTTTTCATCGTCATTTGATTGCGATGATTTAGAAGATAGATTTTCGTGCTCTAAGGGAATATAGACTTGAACATTGAGGTATCTAACCTTTAACCGATCTTGTACAAAATAGTCTTGACAGACGGACAGACGGTCAAACAACAAAGTTATTTTATAAGAATTTTGAGGTATGTACCCTAAAATACCCTTGGCACATACATACATGCAACATATAGGTGCAATAGTGCAATGTCGGTACGTGTCGCTTGTAAGTTATGAAATAATACTGCGGGATATTTTTATAAACAGTGTCAGAGCATTTTTTTCTTTAGACATAATTTTTTAGAAGTTGCTACCAAAAGTGATTTTTTTATACGTTTCTTTAAAAAAATATTAATAATATAAACGAACGAACGGACTGAAGAACCTATTCATTATATTTCTTTGAATATTAAGTCATTCTTTAGCACTGTCTTGAATAATTACGAATTAAGCTAGACTGTTACGAAGGTAATCTTCACCAACAATTCAATTTAGTTTACTTTGTAGTTAGTACTATGAACAATTGTACTTTAAAAACGTAACGTATCATGTGTAGTAAATAGATATCATTGTGTATGTTTCTTTTTTTTTTCAAATATAAATATCTTAAAAACTTTCAGTACATTATTTTTTGATAGAGTGTAGCGGTAACCTTTCCAAACTATATTTATTTATGTTTTTTATATTTATACTATATTTTACAGCGCCATCTATTTAAGATCCCATAGTAATTAGTGATAGCGTTACGTGTATGAAAAAGAGTATCAAGATTCGTTAGTACCTACTATTTTTGTCAATAGATAGCATTACTTGTATCGATTTTTTACTATCTCAAATATTAACGTCTTAAAAACTTAAACACTTATATCTTTTGATAGAGTGAAGCGATTCAATAAAATAAACACTTAAAGCTACTTTGATTTATTTGTAATTTGTATGTATAAAAGTTGTTTAAATTTATTGTGTACTTTTTACGTGATATGTGTTTACATAAACAGACAAACAGACAAACAGACAAACAGACAAACAGACAAACAGACAAACAGACAAACAGACAAACAGACAAACAGACAAACAGACAAAC
>DWQW01013824.1:0-10036 GCA_018249695.1 Heliconius erato demophoon | reverse complement strand
CGGCTTTTTATTGGCGCCAAAGGTGTCCAAGCTAAGGTCAAATCTTTTAGCTCGACCTACCACATAATCCGGCGACTCTGTAGAGGCTACTATAGTGAAAAGCTTACTAAATATTCGAAAAAAAAAACCGATACGAAATGCATCGCTGTGCTTTACTATCCAAATTATAATGAAATTACGTTCAAAAGAGAAAAGTAGCATAAAATATGGAAAAATCTAAGAAAATTATTAATGACACGATTTTTAGTCCGTCCTTTAGGAAATTCAATATCATGTTAAAGTCCTCAGATTCGACTGCGGTTGCGTTACTCAGTTTAAGCTTATAATGAAGATTTTGCAAACGTATAAAAAAATTAAGATTTTGCATTGAGCTTATTCCTTTTGAATGTAATTTTTAAGCCAATTTTTAAGAAATTTAGTATAGAAGGATTTAAGAGAAAGATCTTAGTACAGATATAGTTTTAATGTTTTTGGGTTCGATTTTTATGCGCAATGTAAAAAGAATTAAAGGAGATTGGAAAATAAAATGACGTATTATATATTTCTGTACAATACTTTAAAATTAGAATGTTTGAAATGCAGTATATAGCTGATACTCTGAACACATAGCTTTAACCGTTATTTTTTCTTATTGTTATTCAGTTTTGAAATGTTCTTTGTAAAGAGAAATTTGGCATGCTGGTAGATAAGGGAGAGGATTTTCGAAATATCTCCGGTAACGGAAACATATTTATTAGTTTGTTGTTTTGGGTTTTTATCTTTTACGTTGGATAAACGAATATAATAAATTCGTGCGTGCATTTTGATTGGCCATTTGGATTGGAGGCACAAAGTGTGACTGTAAAACCGACTGGTTGTGGGTTCGATCCCCACTCGAGGAGATGAAATATTTATTTAAATTTATATTTCCATTTCTTCGCTCTGGTCTCGAGGCAAAGCGCGGCGTTCTGCCACTCAACACGCAATGCCTGCAAAATTCGGCAGAAAGTGGGGAACGGAGTGTCTTAACACTAGGTACGCTCTGCCTACCCTGCTATGGGCAGAATACAGTGTGCGGGATACGGCATGAAGCTGATTTTTTTAATTTGATTTTGATTGGCGGAACTCAACACCGTGCATTGTCTTGTATACACAGAAAATGAAAATATTAGTTCCTCAAATGGGAATCGACCTCACAACCGTCGCGCTTACGCAATGTGTCTCTGTGTGATACCGGAATTTATTAAAAAATCATAAAGAAATATAAAACAGAAATAATGTTTGAATTTTCCGCATCATAGAATAAAATTTAATTGTGCATGTTCAATAAGGCGAGAAATTATGAAACGAAAAACGATACGGTAGGTACACCCATACTTTATATAAGTTAATAAATCTTTTACTGTTTTGATATTCAAATAATTCTTTTGATTAATTCATGGTTTCGGTGTTCTTTGTCTTACGTTGGCAGTTACTTATTGGATACGATTTAATATTATAGTAAATCTCTTGTACACAAATAATCACTAGTAATTCTAAATATTAGATGATTGAATACTTAACAAAAATATAATTTAGAATACAAACTGAGGAACAAAATTGTATGGTTCGTGAGTAACGGAGTGTCTTGGCATTAGGTTCCCTCTGCCTACCCTGCTATGGGTAGAATACAAAATGAAGCTTAAAAATACATGGATGCATTATACCTGCGAGGACATGCTATAGCTTTTGACATTTTAAGTGTTATTTCACACTTAGGGAAGAAAAATATTTATTTAGGAAACGTATAAAAATTTCAACGTAGAGGGATTTCACTTCGAGCTTCTTGGAAACCGTCCAAGCGCCCTGACCACTAAGCCATACGTGAACGCCATGAACTTTTATGGTTTAGTGGCTAAATTCCGCTACATTCTAATTATTATACGTTTCCTAAATAAGTAGGTAAATTCTGTAGAATTCGCCAGAAAGTGGGGAACGGAGTGTCTTAACACCAGGTGCCCTCTGCCTACCTTGCTGTGCGCGGGGTACAGCGTGAAGCTGATTCTGTAGCACTTGTATCATTTGATATAAAAAACGTGTTTTTATTTTTTTTAAGCTGTATATTACTTTTACAAAATAACATACTCATATATAGCTCCAAAGCTCTTGTTTAATATAATGCTAACGAAAGGCTCTTTCATTCAGCAAAATAATATTTTATTAGCGATTAAAAGAAAATTCTATAGGATATCTGTTTTGTCCGTATGTCAAGACTATTTATCTTGAGATCGCGTGGATTTATTAAGCAGTATTACAAAATATTCAGATCTACGGACCCTTAAAGCACAGGAAACATCAAGCTTTAAAATCAACGCAATCAAAAATATGAATATTTGTGCATTATTTTTGCTGCACTTTGATAGACAAGATATTTCTCATGGACCTCTCATGAAATGAGGGGTTAGTCGTGGCGCTGGGGTCCAAAATGTGACTGTAAACGAGACTTTTTGTGGATTAGACTTCATCGATGAAATGAAATATTTATTTAAATTTATATTTCCATTTTTTCAGAGAGTGGGGAACGGAGTGTCTTAACGCTAGATTTCCTCTGCTTACCCTGCTGTGTGCGCGATACAGTGTGAAGCTGATAATAAAAAATGAGAACTAAGTTAAGGAAAATATCGGAAAAATTAAAAGAAATATTATATTAATTTTATATTAAAAAAACTACATAAGGCCGCAAAGTTAAGCTTATTATATATTAATTTTATACGTTGTGCTTGCCCGTTGACCTGCAATCATGAAATTAGCACGGAACCCTCGGTGGACGAGTTTAGCTAGTACAGTAGTTACAGTATAGCAGTGTAGTCGAAGTAGCTAGTGATAAAACACTACGTTCTGTTTCCGCCCACTTCGCTCAATTTTAAGAGATATTGCGCGTTGAGCGGCGGAACCTAATGCCGCATTTTGTTTTGTTACCGGGGTGAGAATATGAAAATAATTCATTCTCCCCAGTGGGAATCGAATCCACAACATTTAGACGCAAAATTCGAGAACATTTTGTAATACAACGCCGCATTTCTGTCATTTCACAAATCATATTATAATGTAAAAATTAAAAACAGCTATTTCTAATTACAAAAAGCGTATAACGAACATTAAAAAGTAAATGATTTTTACAAAACTCTCCACAAAATACAATTGTGTTTCCTCTTTGAAAAATTACCCACCTAATTATGTAAATTGGTCTTCAGAAGTTCTGTGTGAGAAGCTTTATTGTGTAAAATGTACGAAATGTTTATTACGAAAGTGTGTATGCGTATGTGTTACAAATTACCATAAATAAAAATAAAATCAGCTTCACGCTGTATCCCGCACATAGCAGGGTAGGCAGAGGGAACTTAGTGTTAAGACACTCCGTTCCCCACTTTCTGCCGAATTCTGGAGGCATTGCGTGTTGAGGGGCAGAACTCAACGCCGCTCTTAACCTCGACACCAGAGCGAAGAAATGGAAATATAAATTTAAGTAAATATTTCATCTCCTCGAGTGGGGATCGAACCCACAACCAGTCGATTTTGCAGTCACACCTCGTGCCGCTGCGCCTCGACTGGCCTACAAATTACCATGAAACTCCTAATTCTGTTTAGTTAATTGGATATTGTAGTTTGGTTAAATATTTCTTTTTTAGCATTGCAGCGTAGGCAAAAGGAGATTTGTGTTAATATACTCCATTCCCTGCTTTAGTCTCTATACGCAATACCTTAAAAATTTGGTATAGATTCTTAAAAGTTGAAAATTTGACGTCGATTGGTGCCACGTATGAAGCTAAAAAAATGTTAAAAATATTTGCTTTGAACAAGACTCAAACCCACTATTTATACAGCCCAAATAACATTATTACATTGGTATCAAAATAAGTTTTACTCGTATAAAGATAAAACTAGTTAGCGAAGTTGTTTGATTGAATCGAGTTATACGACTTGAACTTTAGCAAGTCTGTAAGTTTTAAATACTTGTTCTTTTTTTGTTAATATGAACACGTTTCAAATGTTGTAACTTTTGCGTGTAAAGTTTTTTTTTAGTTTTCCGCTGTCTCACGCATATAGCGTGATAGGCAAAGGGGGATTGATATTAATGCACTCCGTTATCAAATTTTGCTGATTTTTTTAAGAGAGAGAGAGAGAGAGAGCACAAAGTGGGACTGTAAAACCTACTGGTTGTAGGTTCGACCCCACTCGTGGAGATAAAATATTTATTTAAATGTATATTTTCATTGTTTCACTCTGGTGTCAAGGCAAAACCCGGCGTTGAGTTCCGCCACTCAACACGCAATACTTCCAGAATTCGGCAAAAAGCAAAAAGTGGAGAACGGAGTGTGTTAACACTAGGTTCCCTCTGCCTACACTGCTGTGCGCGTGAAGCTAATTTAATTTAACTTATTATGACATAAACAATAGATTCTTTAGCCCGCCATAGGTGACGTTAATTTGACTCACATCTTCGGTGAAGCCGGTCTCACGGACCGTGAGTAGAAGATTTTTCATACATCTTATAATTTTTATAAAATTAATAACAATCTTATGCATTTATATCTTAAATCGGCCTTTATCATTCTTATGATATTAGAATTTTTTGAAAATAAATAAAAATATATATCTTTCTAACAAAAAATAAACTTACACTCCCTTGAAACTACTCTTCTTGTACTGTCACACAAGTAATCCAATGAGGCACGACGTCAAGGCACACATATTTCTTGCTGTTGTGACAAAAAAAATTGATTGTTCTATTTTTTTTTAGCCACCGGCGTTTTCATAAAGCACCAACTGTCCCAGTCCTATCATCGATTTTCAAAATTTCTGAACACTTTAGGCAAGTTCAACTATGTCTATCGTTCTCTTGTATGAAATTCAATTAGTTTCACAAACGGTAACTATTTTATTAGTTATTGTGACTTCTGGTCCGACTGTATAAATGACATACTTTGCTATATTAGAGAAAAGTTATTGCGGGGGCATAAATGAATCAGGCATCGATGGCGGGTCAAAAAGTTATACGATATTTTCCCTCCCGGTTTCACAGACATACACGTCACCAATGGCGGGTTAATTAATTTTAGGATGCGAGAGTACAGGGGATAAGGTTAAAAAAATTATAAGCTCCATTATGGTGCAGTGAAACAGCGTCCGACTGTCTACACGAATTTTGTAGATTCGATTCCCTTGACTTGATTTTTGTATTTTTTGTTTGTCTAGTCTATATGAACAAAAATCGATGTTATATTCGGCTAGTTTTCTTCTTTTGGGAATCTTATCGAAAAAGTATACTTAATATTAGATATTAAAAGTATGTGCTTACCAGAAAAAATTGCCGCAGTAATGCCCCTATATCTGAAATAAATATTTGAGTTAGTCGTTTTATTTTTATTAGTAAATCAAATATTGTACCGTTGTATTATTTTATTTTTTATTTATTTTGTTCATTTTAATTTGTGTATTTTGTTATTTTAAAATGTAATTAAATAAATTAATTTATACTAACTGCAATTTTCTTCACATTATCCAATACAGAAAACAACACACTATATTCTGCCTTGCCCATGCCGATCATTTTATAATTATTCTTATATTAAATATTGTTTCTCATAAAAACATCAGACATCATTACGTTTAATCTTTCTGTATCAAAGCATGGAAAGAAAATAATTAAAAATATAACCATACCCCAAGGTGGATTCGAACCCACGCCTATTTACAGGCAGAAGCTACTCTGCTGAAACACGATGGCCTTAATCAACTATATTTCTAACAAACATTCTTTTCACGTACACATAAATACAGGAAAATAAGAAAAGTGTCCATTTATATAGTAAATACCATTCAGCAAATGATCAATTATCCGGCCTATTATCTGCTTTGCGCTCTCGAAGCTAATGAATCCAAGGATTATTAGGGGAACGTTTGTAACGCTCAGATTTGTATGGGAAATGTAATTATTTATATCGTGTGCTTATATATGTTTTATTTAGCTTCACGCTTTATCCCTCACATACACGTAGCAAAAAAGGCAGTAGGAACCTAAGGAACCTAATGCTAAGACACTAAGTTCATCATAAATTTCAATTTTTGAGACATTGCACGTTAATCACCAGAATCAGTTTTATGTCTTCTTAACAGAACCAGAAAATAAATATTCCAATAAATGAGAATCGAACGCCCAGCCACCGCTTTTACAATTAGACGCTTACACACTGCGTCATAATTTGCTTCTTGTTTGTTAATTTTATTTGAAAAATACTCTTTTATTCAAATTAATATAATAGGAAGAGACATCACTTGACCCATAAGGAAACACAGTATCGATGCTACTGAGGGAAGGTCTAAAAGAAAGCATGAGGATAACCGGAGGCCATGTTTGCGGAGGTCGTGAAGAGATTGATGACAGTGCACTAGGCGAAAGAGGTATACATGGACCGACCACTATCTCTATAGTGACCCCTCTAAGAGATAAAGCGTAAACCTAAAAAATATAAGAGCTGATTCAGCTTGAGCTTCATGCTGTATCCCGCACACAGCAGGGTAGGCAGAGGGAACTAAATGTTAAGACACTCCCGTTCCCCACTTTCTGCCGAATTCTGGAGGCATTGCGTATTGAGTGGCAGAACTCAACGCCGCGCTTAACCTCGATACCAGAGCGAAGAAATGGAAATATAAATATAAATCTCCTCGAGTCGGCCCACCACGAACCCACAACCAGTCGGTTTTACAGTCACACCTCGTGCCGCTACGCCACGACCAGCCTCAAGAACTGATTCAAAACATTTATTATATCTCAACAATAGAACCTGTAACTATCTCTATTTTTTATTCACTGCGCCTAAGATACATAACCGACAAAATATAATTTAATAATACAACTCAAGACACAAATTGAAAGCAGCCATCGAAAGTTTTTGATATTGAACTTGATAAGAAATATGATATGATAACTTTTGTAATTGCTTTATATCAAAAAAGTCTTGTTTAATATAAAGCACTTACATATGTACTTAGTATGATATTAAATATTGAATCTTGGTGAACTATTATACATATTTAAGCTGTGAGAGTTTCAAATAATTGGTTTTCAAAGAATTGATTAAAAGAGCGGCGTTGTGTTTCACCACTCAACATATTATATACATATATTATATACATAGTGTCTCAAAAATCAACAGTACGTGGAACACAGATGCTCCATTTTCCTCTCTTTTATTACTAGTTTCCCCAATACCTTCGATTCCCAATGCGGAAAGTAATTGCTTTTTTTTAGGGCTCCTCGATGTCTTTAAAGATATTCTTATTAAAATATATTTTTTGTTTCAATGGAAAATGGAGAAAATATTGTTTAATCGTTATACCTTCTCGTTTTGTTGTATATAAAAATTTACAAATATGAAAAACAACCGTTTAAAAAATTAAACCAACTTCGAATATATTCAACCTAATAATTATGTAATGTACAGTTTTGTTGTAGAAGTGTGGATTCATATATCTCAAAAACTACAAAAATTTTGATCACATATATGTTATATGTAACACTGACTATTTACTATTTAATTATTTTTGCACGCTGTTTTGAGCAAGCAACGCGAGGTACTAGAAATGTAGTGTTTGGCTTAATTTCGGAGACATTGCATGTCGTGTGATGGATCACAACACCACGTTTTATCATGTTACCAGAGCAGAAATGAAAATCATTAATTCCCACGATGGAAATCGAACCCACAACCGTCGCTTGCGTACAGTCAGATGCTCAGCATCATTGTCAAATTACTCCAAAGACATTAGAATTATTTATTAAATAAATAAAAGTTAAATAAAAAACAATTATAATTAACTATTTATCTTAACTTAGCACTTTAACTGTCAGAATTTAACTGAAACAAACTAATCATTCAGAAGAAGGGATCGACAATCAACGTTACAGTTGATAATAATAGAATTATTTATATTGCACTTACAATTTGAAGTTTTATTTGCTAAAGCTCTCAACGAAAAATAAGAAAAACTTAGTAGAGAAGCACTTAAATTCAAATAATTTTTATTCTATAGTAAAAAAAAGTAATTGTAAAAAAATACTAGACCTAGCTGGATGACTGCAGGTTCAACTTGTATTTGCATATTTTTTTACATTGACGCTTTTTTCCTAGCCCTCTTTTAATATTTCTTTCGCCTCGCACACTGTCATCTACCTTATCGTTAACCTTCCTGCTTCCTATGTGACCTTCCTCCATTGCTACCGATGTGTTCACCAAGGTCAACCAAGGCTTCCTCCTGGCTCTCTTATCATTCACTCTTACTTTATTAATCTTTTTTCGTTGTTTTTTCACACACAGATCAAACGTTTCCAAGCCTTCGATAGGCTTAGCAAAGAGTATCTAGTGGTTAGCCACTTTTAACACCTTCATAAACTATCGCAGAGGTAACATAGTTGTTGGACACTCCGTTCCCCAGTTTCTAACAAATTTCTCGGGGTATTGCATGTTGAGTGGCGGAATTCAACGCCAAGCTTTTGCTATTGCGAAGAAACGAAAATATTAATAAGTAATAATTCATAGGGGATGAATCCCCCTTGAGTGAGGATCGAACCCACAACCGTCGCGTTACAGTCACACTCTTGTGCCCATGCGCCACGACGGCCTCAGTAAAAAAATAATGAGTGCCAATAAATATGATAGCGAGATATGTCACCATTCATACATATATCTAAATGAATCCCCTTAATAAATAGAATATATGTACTGTTAATATACGGTCACTATCAACAACCACACAACGCGATTCGAGGTTCGAGGTACCTGGATCATATATCACTTGTGAAGTTATTATTGTTATAGCTCGCCTCGCCTCCTTTTCGCTCCGCTTGCTATAATTGTCACAGGGAGGATGTGTGGATTCGATCGTTACAAGGTGGGAATGAATATTCTCTCACTCTGGTAACAAAACAAAGCGCGGCGTTGAGTTCTGCCACTCATTATACTAAAACGCTATATTTTAAAAATAAGACAGAAAGTGGGGAACAGAGTACCGTAACGCTCTCTTTCCCTATTTTCCGCTCAATCCTTTGCTTACGCTGATACATGCAGGATACGTTTTATTCTACTCTACTGTAATATTAACCATAGAAACATTTTATACAATTGAAATCTTACACATATAATGTTAAAAATAACAAAGAGTGGTACAAAATAAGTGATGTCTAAATAGAACTTAATCTCAAAAGTAATTTTCTCAACAAACCCCCTTTTAATGGGGATACGGATAATCCTTACAAATACGACGATCTTTGCTGAAGTATTTATAGCAAAGTATCTCATTTACCCCATTTTGCTTTTTTTTTTAAATTATTTTTTTATAGTTTATTTTTTTTATATTCTTGTCTGCCTATCAGTATTTGTTATAGTTTATCTACTTAATATCTTAACACGTTTTTCAGTTCAGTTCCTTAGTTGTAGCAGTTTGACCGTGTTAGTTAAGTACGAGTCACTTTACCAACGACATGTTGTATGGAGAACATTCGAAAAACATTGGTCGGTAAAAAAGCTAAGAAATATCCAATAAAAATATAGCCTAGAATAAAAAATATGTTAATAATAATGTACCGCAACGCGGTAATGTAATATAATAACGCAAATAATGTAATGTAACGATTTATTCATAATAGGACAAAGATAATTGATAACAAGACAAAGCGAGGCGTTGAGTTCCGCCACTTAATACGCAATGTCTCAAGAAACCGGAGGAAAGTACGGTACGGAGGGTGCTAGCACTAGGCTCTCTCTACCTGCTATTTGCGAGAAGCAGCTTGAAGTTAAACAAAACTAAAGTGAATATATTTTATAATTAATACAAAAGTAAATCTACATATATACATATATGCAAATGTATACATACATATGCATGCACATCATTTTCACAATTCAAGAATTGAAATATCCAGTGCGTTAAAATGAAACTTTTTGAATAAACAAATATTTTGTTGCTGTTCTTCACAATATTATAGAATATATTAATTTATTTCAAAGAAACAACTAAG
>DWQW01013823.1:0-10037 GCA_018249695.1 Heliconius erato demophoon | reverse complement strand
TATAGTTAATACCCGCATCTCCCAAACTAATATTGCTTTGAAGCGTTCAATTCGAAAGTCAATAGCTCGCTATTTGATTGCAAAATCAGATCTGTGTACGTTTATGAAATATTTGGTATAATTGAGGCCCTCGTGGCGTAGAGATACAAGCGTGTAACTGTAAACGTGACGGTTGTGGGTTGGATTCCCACTAGGGGCATAAAATATTTAATATATTATGATTTCGAAATTTGATTAAAATTATTAAAATCAGATTTTTTTTGATAAAAGAAAATTAGTGAAAATCAAATAATAATAATGGTTTTGTAACAATAGTTCTTTTTTTACTTTATTTGTATATTGAATAATATTAAGGAAATTAAGGTATGTACGTACGTACTACTTGTACCTTTGACGAATTCCACTATTCTGGTGTCACAATTCCGGGTGCATGATAATATTGTATTGGCACCAAAGCTTAGTATAACTATAAAACTGCCAAGTCTTTCTCGATACACTTATAACGAGTTGGCCAAATTTAGTTTCTTAGATTTTATAAATTATTACATAGTTACTAGTGAAACTAAATAAAACATTATTGAAATAAAATATTGAGATAATTATTACTGAGTTCTTTTCAATTTACTCTATATACTCGTACAGCTCTCAATTCCGTATTTCCATGCATTTTAAATATAATAGATATTAAATAACGTAACCCAACGCCATGCTATGACTTTCTCTCTAATCTCCGATATCATGTCGAATGGGAATCGAACTCATAACCATCGAGAGTACAGGGTACAATTGCATCATATACAGTATAAGCCTTATAGACGAATTAAGCCTACCCAGCTCAGTACAAGTACACAATACAGTATAGACTGCGCCAGGCTATTCGCTTACTCACGACGATATTAACGCACGTCAGCAATCTATGTGAAACATTGCTGTGAAACTGTTTCCATTTTAATCTTACGGGATAAATACCGTTTTTTTTATATTTTTTACATTTTTAAAGTCCTATTCCACAGCGGGGAATAGAAAATCACTTAGAACGCATGGCTTAATGGCCAGAGTGCTTGGATTTTTTCCAAGAGACGCAGGTGCAAGTCCTGCTCCGTTAAAATTTTCATACCTTTTCTAAATAAAGGCACAGGGGTACAAGTTTGTAAGCACGACTGGTGTGGGTTCGATCACCACTAAAGGAAATGAAATATATATTAAAAATGTATATTTTTATTTCTTCGCTCTGGTGTCGAGGAAAAGCTTGGCGTTGATTTGCGGCACTTGACACCTAATGATTCAAGAATTCGGCGGAAAGTGGGGACGGAGTGTCTCAAAAACTAGATTCCCATTACTTAAATAATTTCTAAAAAGTGTATATCAATAAATATTTTTTTATAGATTTCGTATATATCATTGTAGTGGAAACACGCAAAGTACTAGTGTCAATAATCGCCTTACACCATCAAAGCAGGAGTAACGACTCTACGGAACGAGAGCTTTAGAATTTCTACATAGATACATACATAGCTAGATAGTTACTCAATCTTTGCTTAGTAAATATGTATGTACATGTAGATTATAATTTATATTTTTTTGCGAAGTTTTTATGATTTATGTAACGCTTAATAAAAAAAATAAAAAAATATATCTTAACGCTGTACCCTGCATACACCACGGTAGGCAGATGGACCTAGTATTAAGACATTCCGTTCCCCACTCTTCGCTTAATCGCCCAGAACGATATTTTTGGGACATCACTTTGTCTTCTTCTTTTCTTTTGAAACTTCATTAAAACTTTTGTCCATACTATGGATAATCCAAAAATTTACATAACTTATTTTACTTTATCTTTATTATCTTTCCTGTGCTTTGAGATGCACCGTTAAGCAGTCTGTCTTAATTGTCGACCAACCATAGTCATTACTTGCAATTCCGACAATTGGATTATGCCAGTTAGTGATCCCACTAAATGGTTTAGATCAGATGACAGTCGCTTGATGTTCTGAGCTTTCCATAGATCGGGACTAGTCATGCTAATACTGGTCCTAGACCACGGAATTAATAATATAGTAATCACGCTATATCCCGCACACAGCAGGGTAGGCAGAGGGAGCTTAGTATTAAAACACTTCGTTTCCCACTTTCCGCCGAATTCTGGAGGCATTGCTGGTTGAGTGGCGGAAATCAAAGCCGCGCTATTCTCGATACCAGAAAACATGAAAATATAAATTTAAATAAATATTGAGTGGAAATTGAACCAACAACCAGTCGATTTTACAGTCACACATTGTGCCTCTGAGCCATGGCTGGCCTCAAGAATAATATTATAATAGATTAATAATATTTAAAAAACACAACTTTACGCTTTTGTCATTGCAGTGTAGGCCGAGAGAACCTATTACAAGACACTTCTATTCCCATTTTTCTCTGTTTTTCGAGATATTACGCGTTGAGTGGCGGAGTTCCGCGCCGCGACGTTCTTCTATCAGTGAAAATAAATAAAAGAAAATTGTTATTCCCACTGAGAGCACGGCTCGTAATCTTCGCGTTTACAGTCAGATACGGTGTCACCGTTTAAATCAACATATAGAACAGTACGTTATCCCCTATGTTTATACCATTTTACCCACATTCAACCCTACATAAAATTAGAACCAACCATTGTCTCTTATACCATCTTATACTAACTAACCAACCAACTCTCTTAAACCATCTTATACCAACATTTAACATATACACATTTCTGTTTAATGTATAACTTAACTTGTGCTAAGAGATTAATAGCAGATGTTAAGCGCTACGTGATTTGATTACTAATAAAGGGATCAATGGTTAATGACGTCACGCCTGCACGACGGTTCCGCCTCGGTAGAGTATGGCAGTTTATATTAAGTTTATTATATTTTTTTTAATATCATTTTAATATAATATGTATTTATTGTTGTATAGCTTAACTTATCAATTTGATACTCCGCATATAAAAGGTTAAGGAGGGAACTTGTTAAAGTGTTACGATTAAATTCCCTTCCCCTCGTACCGTATTTTCAAGGTATTGCAGGTTGACAAGAAGTCAATGCTTCGATTTGCGTATGCGTAAGTCAACGCCGCCTTTTGTCTCGTTACCAGAGCGAGGAAAAAATATTGAATATTTCATTCCCAGTGGAACATCCGTCTCGTTTACACCTCAAGATTATTTTATATGTATAGACACATATTCGTATAGGTTAATAGATAATATAGATATTATTGTTTGATTATAAAGTCTAGCTCTAAGTCCGTAGATTTTTTAAGCATTTTCTTTAAAGTAAAATATATATGTAGTCAGGTATCTATTTGTGGTCCCTGATGAACGCTCGTTAACGACCACAGTGCAAACTATTGGAACAGCTAAATTTAGTAAAAACTAACGTTTGTACATTGTACATAACTTTAAAAAAATCTAAAAAATCAGATTCACGCTGTATCCCGCACGCAGCAGGATAGGCAGAGGGAACCTAGTATTAAGACACTCCTCAACTTTAGGCCGAAGTTTGGAGGTATTGCGTGTTGAGTTGCGGAACTTAACCCTGCGCCCTGCCCTGCTCGACACCAGAGCGAAGAAACAAAAATATACATTTAAATAAATCTTTCATGTCCTAGAGTGAGGATCGAACCCACAACCAGTCGATTTTGCAGTCACACTTTGTGCCTCTGCGCCACGACTGGCCTCAACTACTCAACTACTATTCCAAAGTACTCAAAATTCCACCATTCGAATTCGGAACATCAGAGATTATCCGCCGAATCCTTGCTAGGCTTAAGTTCGATATACACTGGAGCTGATCTTTTCCCACAGAGTATAGGTATATTTTTAAATTTTTTTTATACTTTGCATTACTTTCTAAAATATATGCTTACTTTAATTATAGGTTAGTAGATTTAATCTGCGGTTTCACCCGCTTAGTCAAATGGAAATTATAAATAAATGTTCATTAAACAGATTTAAGGCCGTCGTGGCGTAGAGCCCCAAAGGTGCGATTATAAAAGCGACGGCTGTGCGTTTGATTCCCTCTCAGCGGAACGAAATATTTGAAATTTTCATTTCTTCGCTCTGGTGACGAGGCAAAGCGCGGCGTTAAGTTCCACTACTCAACATGCAATGCCCCCAAAATTCGACGGAACCACTTTACGCCGGAACGGAAGTGTCTTAATGGGAACGGAGCGTCTTAACTTCGTCTGCACTGCGTCTTCACTGGATTCCCAGACTCCCTCTGCTTCTCCTGCTATATGCGGAATACAGCTTGAAGCAAGAAAAACATCTTTAGTTTTATAATATTATAGTTTAATCGTAGATTATTTGTGAAAATGTGGGACTTACTGCCGCGCTTTGTTTAAAATTCCGAAAGTTCGTTTATTGTTTTGTGAATATACCGATTATATTATACTTTTCTGGAAAATAAGATTTGAATTTATTATTATTATAAATTTTATTTAAAAATTTAATAAAAAATAGGGAACTATTGTGTTACTGGTACATTAATATATTAATTTTCACGAATGACAATCTATGCTATCTACGACGATGTCTTCATGTAATAAATAAACGAGTGTTTTGATATAACAAAAATAAAATATTAAACAAATTGCGGCGTTGAGTTCCACTCACAACTACCTTAAAAAAACTTGTTCCTAGACATGTATAAGACAATATACATATATCAGTGATATCAGTAGGAGCGTAACCTTAGATGCTTTGCAATGGTAATAACTGTAACAAGTAACGACGCCTCCCTCAGGAGTTCCTTAACGGAACAAGCACGAGCGTTGGAATACTTCATTTGTCTTTGTTAACTGAATATCCTGTTTATTTGATAAGTCTCTAAGTTATCTTATATTTTAAATAGGTAATTATTATCTTGATTTTCATAAGCATTTATCTAATTTATTTTTAAAAAGTTTAAATCGTGTTGTCTGATTGTTGTCGTGTTTCAACTGTAGCAGGGTGAACCTAGTGCTTACATTTCTACTTCCCTTCTGAATTTTTCGGGAATATTTCATTCCCCCGAGTGCAAATTGAACCCACTACTATCGCCTTTATAGTCACCAGCTTGTTTCAGCGACACACTACAGCTTCGATATAATAATTGTTACAAAAAACAGCTTTTCGCTTTTTCTTTCTTAGCAAAGTTAGCAATATTCCGTTGTTCACAGAAAAATAAATATTTTTATTATGGTAATAATGATAGAAATAAAAAATAATAAAATAATGAAAATACATATATTGAAAGTTTACTTCAAAAGCTTTCAGATTTTGACCCAGTCTTTAAAGCTATCCATATTTTTAAGCTTTCAACATTGCCTCGTTCGAAGGATCGTTGGTCTGAGCTTACGTAAGCTTGAAATGCAATCAACGTCTCACGGTAGCCTTATTTGGTTTCTGATATATGGACGTATATTGGAATATACGGTTAACGTATGTATATCAAATTTTGTTTAAATAAAGTCATATTCAAATTTCCTTATGCCAGATAAAAATGGTCGGTAAAGACGGTCTTGAGTTCCGTCACTTAACAACATGTTACTCAAAACAATGTTTCGAAAATAGAGAAAAAGTGAGGAAAACATTACTTAACACTAGGTTTCTTCTGTCGATAAGATCGGATTCATCTGTGAGTCTGACAGTACAGCATGACCGTAAGGAACTAATTTGCGTTTCGTACAGGGCTCTGCGTATATAAAATACTTTACGAACTATAATTAAAGGTTACCTCTGACTTCTAGATTTTGTCTTATTTGTAAAAGCCGAGAAAGCTTAATGTATATCTTCGTTCAGACCGTATAGTACAGTACAGGCAACCTTAATTTAATTAAACCAAAAGTTTGGCTCATATTGCCTAATTGAAAGAAATATTAAGGCAAAGATGATGAAGATGTATACCTGGATGGCTAATTTTATTTTTTTCTGTCAATGACTTCATACAGGTAAAAAAAGAATTACAATATTAAATAAAACCAAATCATATTATACGTAGTTAAGAAAGTAGTTAGTGAGGCTTGAGTTGTGCTTTAAATTTGTGAGAGTGATTACTAAAAGTACAGGCAGAAAAAAAGGTTTATAATACAAAGAATCAAACATAGAAAAAATATACATCAATTCTTCTTCACCGTATGTTGTATCTTCATTATGTCACGTTTGAACTAACGGTTCTATTATATCTTCAAGAACGCGTTTGTCTACGATTTTCTTTTTATTTATTCCGTTACTACATACAAGAGGTGTAAGGTTGTCAAAAAATAGCATAATCCGTCAAGCGAGGGATGTGCCTAGCTCTGACGGCCGACGTCTCACCTACACTATGTATGAACACTCTCACAAATGTGAAGCTCAGTTTAGACCTCGCGGACTGTTAACTTAAATATTGAAACTTAGTCCAAAAGTTCCTCAACCCATTCAAAAAAGCCCAAAAAGTTCGTAAAACTCATTAAACAACATTTAAAAGTAACTTTTTCTTTAAACTTCGACACTGAGTGTAAAAGATCGTTCATCCGAGCTTACGTAAGCCTGAAATGCAATCACAGGCCTGATCGAAGGCCATGAGAGGCCGTCAGAGACCTCTTTGTCAGTAATCCGCGTTTGATTGCGATGGTCGCATTTAATACTGTAGAGTATAGAAGGATTGCTCGATAGGAGAGAGCTACTCGTAGCATTTTTTTAACTGTTCTAAGCAGAATATTTAAATAATATCTATTGAATAAAAATATTTAATAGTTTTTATGTAATGTGTCATGTTTTATTGTAATTATTTACTCAAAACAAAAATCTAAATCAAATCAGCTTCACGCTGTATCCCGCAGGGATACAGGCAGAGGGAACTTAATGTTGGGACACTCCGTTTCTCACTTTCCTAATTCTGGAGGCGTTGCGTGTTGAGTGGCGGAACTCAACGCCGCACTTTGCCTCGGCACCTTTGGCGAAGAAACAGAAGTATAAATTTAAATATATATTTTTATTTCCTCGAGTGGGGAGAGAAGCCACAACCAGGCGCGTTTATAGTCACACTTTGTGCACCTGCCACACAACTGGCCTTTATTTACATAATATACCAGAAAGCTTGAAAAAGTAACCGTTATAATTTAGTTTTTTTATTACTCAAACCAGCGCCTCTTAGAATGATTATATTTAATTTATTTTTATTTTCCCGCTCTGCTAGATGAAACGCTGCGCTAAGATAAGTCCCTAAAAAACCCATAGGAAATTATTTACAAAAAAAAAAATCCTTTGTCCATTTTTAATTCAACATGTTACTATGAAATCGATAGCGGACTCTGCTTTGTAACGTCGAAAATATAGTGACGTTTATATCCATACGAACATAGCTTTAACTCGTCACGTAGACATCTGAATTGTTTGGCTATAACTGATAAAACACAAAGTGATTGTCCGTACAAAAGTTTTCATGTATTTTTAGTATTTTTAAGTAATATACCAGTGATATGATATCACTTAGGAAAAACATATTTTTTTAGAAAACTTATAAATATTTGAACGTAGCGGGATTTGAACCCACAATATATCTTTTGGAAACCGTCTAAGCGCTCTGAGCACTAAATCATAAGTTATTATCAAACTACGTCGAATTATTAAATGAGGCCAAATGGCAAATGAGACTGCTATTAATAGACTAACGGGCCCGGTGCGGTACGCCCGCTTAAAGTATATGAATGTTTATTTAAGAAAAAGCCCATCAAGCGTGAGTCATTCTCACCTACAGAGGGTTCTGTACCGATTTCTGGACTGTGATTGGGAAATACCTCATAGGTTTTGTTGATGCGGCTAATAAAATTAAGACATTTAAGTTTCCGGGCATATTCACGTATTTAGTATGAAATGAACTACAAACATACATAACTTTGTACCGTACACTGCAGACGTATTTTTTCCCACATAAATTCCGATTCCGCAAAAATTCCAGGTTAAAACATAGATTATATATTGCTCCACAAACCTCTATCTATCATAGAGAAATTTCAAGCACTACGTGGCTGCTTAGAAACTTAAATCTTGAAATATCGATCTATTTATTTTGTAATAATATAATAACGATTTTTTTTTCAAGAATATAATAATAATTCATTCCTTCAAGTGGGAACTGAACCCACAACTGTCGTGTTTAAAGTCACACGTTTGTGCCACTCCGCCACTACGGCCTCATTAATTAATTTAAGTTTTTTGGGAATTTATATGATTTTGCTGGCAATTTTTTTTGTATTTAGAGAAAAATATTTTAATAAAAATTCCCGCGTAAGCTCAGATGACGATCCTAAATCTTGAAATCTCGATGTTTTTACCATCGTACAAATTGAAAACTAAAGATTTAACTAACTCAGTAAAATAGTTGTTTAAAATAACTCATATAGCAATTAGCAAATTTGTCGAACTAGGTACTTAAAATTTAAAAAATAATTGATTTGAGTTCTATTACATTAATAAAGGACCCCAATGACATTTTTTCTTACATATCTTCCATGTACAAACACCACACATAACGTATTGAGTGAAGGAACTCAACGCCACGCATTGCTTACCAGAGCAGTGAAATTAAATTAATTTAAATATCCAACTCGCACTTGATTGGTTTTTTTATTTTTCATTGTATTCGATAATTTATTTAACGAGATAGGCTATATATAAGTCTTAGTTATAAGGTCGCGGGTAAAAGCTAGATTGAAATATAAAAGTCAAATTTGAAATACCTAAATATATATATTTTTTCAGTTTCATGCATTATAGAGAACCTAGTGCTAAAACACTCCGTTCCCATTGAGACAATTCACTCCTCCACTTTCCGATTTAGTGGCGGTATTCAACGCTGCACGTAGTTTGAAATATCTTAGTTGAAAAATTATATGAAATAAATATTACTTAACAATATTACTTGAGTACCTACTTTAATTCTTGTTAATTTCACACTTACTTAGTTTACACGGTTTACAAGTTATGTAAGCTGTGAGGCTCTGTGGTAATGTCTACAATGGCGCCGGGATCACGGGAAACAGTTATTGCCTTATCCCGACGATCTCTGACATTTGGGGACTCAAATCAGTCGAATTGAAATTTGGCACTTAGGTAGGTCAGGAGGGGAGCACTAGGACAGAATTTCTCGAAATACCAGAGAAACCGGATTTCGCCGTCTTTAAGTCAACATTAATAAAGTTACGGATGACAACTAGTATGTTATAATGATAAATTCACTTTTGCATGTATAGTAAACTTCAAGTTTATTCCGGAAACATGTAACAAAGTTAATATTAATAGCTTCTCGCTGTGTCCCGCTCACAGCAAAGTAAACAGAGCGAACCTAGTGTTAAGACACTCCGCTCCCCATTTTCCAACTAATACTAGAGGCATACCATGTTAAAACGGAACTCAACGCTGCGCTTTGCCTCGACACAAGAGCGAAGAAATTAAAATTTTAAGCATTTCATTTCTTCAAGTGGGAATCCAACCCAAGACCTGTGGCGTTTACAGTTACACTTTTGGCGTGTGCGCCGCGACTGGCCTCTATAAAAAAAAAACTAATATTTACAGTAGATCCACTAAGGGTAGAATTACTAGAATCGAACCTTATATCCGTTACAACAATAAATATCGATGTGGTAGAAACATTAGGTCCGTCGTGACCGTGGCGTAGAGGCGAGGCATCTGATTATTATGTTCGATTCCGACTCGGGAAAATTAATTATTTTCATTTCTTTGGTCTAGTGCCGCACTCAATACCCAATATCTCGAAGGTTGGACGTCTTGTGGGGAACGTAAACCTTTAACACTAGCTAGGTAGGAAACTAAAAAAATAAAATGTTATCTGCCTATTAACACCTGGAAATTTTACTTAAAAGGCGTTTAAAGAAATATTTTATTACTGTGCTCAAATAAAAAAGTGGCTAATTTAGGTGCGTTCGTGTCCACGCATTGATATTCCGGCGGTTTCTCGCCTGTTTTTACACGACTCCAACTTTCATATTAACTGGTCAAACAATGGAATTGGAATACGGAATTAAATTGGATATCT
>DWQW01013822.1:0-10037 GCA_018249695.1 Heliconius erato demophoon | reverse complement strand
TTCGATAAACAAATTAGCGGTATCACAGAAGAAAATAACGGTAACTGTTTTATGAATAACTGTAAATGGTGTGTGTAACGTAATTAAGATATATGCATATATTTGAGCTTCTTAATGATAATGAAGAAAGCAGTGATGTAGTGTTACCTCTCGTTGTGTCGAGTTGTAGTATTATAAACAAAAATAAAATTATAAAATTAATATGTAAAAAATTAGGACCACGTGAGCGTATTTGGACTTTCGTCTTTTAGTTATATATGATAAAAATAATTTAAGTTAGAGCAACATAAGGCAGTTATACACATATTAAAAATATTATTTTTGACACGAAATATTGACGAGACGAAACATTTTTAATAAAAAATGATGGATAAATAATTTATAATAAAATATAGGTAAATAGAAGGAAGTATGGTAAATTGAGTCATGTCATTAACCAGGAAGGGATGATTGTTCAATGAACAAATCGTTGATAATGAATATTAATAGGTATGAAATGCTTCAAAGTTCGTTACAGTAAAGTTCTTATGAATATACAGGGTGGAAGCACCACTTTAAATGAAACCACAGTTTTAACTATTCTATCTATAAAAGCCTAATATATTTTTTTTTTCCCACAAATTAAAGTGTTTTTTTAAACAAAATAAATAATAAATTTCTTGTTGTAATATACAACGCTATTTGTCAAGAACGACGCAAACACACATAAACCATTATCAAAGGGAAATCGCCGCACAGACCTCGCACAGTCCTTTTTTTCGTTTGTTAGTTGCTTATGTCAGAGTGTTTATCCAATTAATTAAAATGGATGAGGGATTCGAAAAAGGCCCTTCGGATAACCTTTCCATAATACACAACTTAATTGTTCATTTCTATTAATAAATAATTTAGTTAGGTCAAAACAGATACGCCATCTTATAAAAAGGTTAATGTATAAGGTAAAAAAAGACTAAACAGTTTATTGACTGCCAATAATTTGTGAGAATTCATATGTTTTTGAGAAATATTGTATACAATACCAAGTTAAAGCTCTTATTTTTGTCATTAACATAAAAACAAAACAATTTCAAACAATACCTGCATCAATATTATCAGTCCGGTGTAGCGCGGGGTCACGAAGGTCCCTGGACTCCCTTGACTCCCTGGGGTCACGTGAGTCGCGAGGGTCCCGCCGTACTGGAGGCAGGCTTTGCAACGCTCTTGTTGGTGGTTCTAACGTAGTACTGGAGAGACTACGCTGGTATACTTGTGGGGATGTTCGTCTGCAAGACGTTAGTTTAGAATATTGTACAATCATATTTATAGTAATGTACCTTGTGCTTTTTATATTTATTTATAGAAACTTATGAAAAAAAAAAATAGTTTATATCTGCAATCACTAATCATAGCATAATTGTATGATGTTTAGTACAATTTTCACAAATTAATATTTTTTATTTTCTTTATCCACACATAATGACAATGACATCAATATAATTATTTAGTTAATTTCAAAATTACATTTCATACAAATAAAAACATGACGAAAACAACCTTTATAATAGACAAAATAATTACTACCTCGAACTACTTTTTGTAGTGTCAGAACTCTCTGCAGGGCTCCAGTCACCTACTTGTCTAAGATATTCTTCACTACTGCTTGCTATAGATTCTGCTAATTCGCGTTCTCTCACCTAATAAAACATTAAACATGTATTAATATTTGAATTAATACGACGCTAGGTTTTAATAGAAGCGCAGTGGCACAGCGTCGACTATAAACGCAACTCTTATGGATTTGACTTCCACTCGGGAAAATTATTTATTATTATATTTTAATTTTCTTTGACCGAAACATCATTAGGTTCCCACTACCTACCCTGCTATATACGGGATACAGTGAAGCTAAAAAGTTACCAATATTATTAAATAACTAAGTTATAGTTAATACTTACTTTATTTTTTTCAGCCATTAAATAATTCTGGTCTATCCGTAGCCATAACAACTCGTTAGCTAGGTCCTCTGCTGTTATTTTGTTGGGCCACGCTACTATACCCTGTGGATACTTTGTGGAGTTGACATTCCAACTTTCATCTGGAGACGATTCATTCCCTTCTTGATGTATTAAGCTGTAAAGAAATAATAATTTTAAAAAAACAACAACACTCTTTTGTACCAATAAAACTGATTTCTTTTTTTTCATTATTGCTGTTCCCAACAAACTTTCGTCGTCCGTGTCTTTTTTGTTTCTTCATTTTTCTTGATTAAGTTTTGGTTTTTGTAAAGTGTGAAGTGAAAATTGATCGGTCTATTAGTAAAGTTCACTAAATAGTTGCGTTCATGTTGTTGTTGTGTTCATAAATTATGTATTGTATTAATAAAAAATCATTCTCCTCAGTAAAGATCTAACCCACAAGCATCACATTTACGTTCAGGCAGTACCCACTGCACCACAACTACCTCAAATATTGACTATAGTGATATAAACAATTATATTTAACTAGCAGCCCACATGCGACTTCGCCTGATTAAGCTTATTGTTAAATTATACAAAATGATTACTCCATTGGTAGCCTTTGTGCTATTCTGACGTATAAGATATATTACTGTTAAGTTTCATCTAAATCCGTTTAGTAAAGTAGAACAAACATCCAGCCTCACAAACTTTTACTTCTATAATATTAGTAGGAAGTAGGATGACTCTGAAAATAAAATGTATAGTAGAAATATTACCTTGGATTGGACTGTTTCAGAGGTAGTTCTGTGATGTTCTGTGTTTTAGATACTCTTCTTTTATTATAGGTCTGGGCTGTTGAACTTTCTAATAAGCTATCTCGTTTTATCTCCAGGCTAAAATAAAAAAAATAATTAAAATAAATTTTTTAGACAGTGATCGCAATAATATAAGTTGGCAGAATATAGACTAATAATAATTAAATTTAACGGGAGCTAAATTTGAGCAACTTATACTAGCCGATTGTTAAACTTGTTCGGAAAATATTAGGGTTATTTATTGTCAATTTTGGTTCTTCTTTCTAAATTTCACCTTTTTTTATAAAAATATTTTGTGTTTTTAGTATTTAAAATAAACTTCAGTTTTATATTACCTTGCTAAAGGCAAAGACTGAGTAGCACGTAACTGTCGTGTTTTTTCCGCCTCCTCTTGTATGAGCATGTTCCTGAAATATGCAATACACATTTGATTGATTTAATTCATATTTATAACTTAAATAAAAAAAACGATCTTTTATTGCATAAAAAAATATGGTATCATAAATAAGAAAGTTGTGTGTCTGAACATGATGCGAAACAAATGTGTGACACGTGTATGAAACAAATTATCACATTAAATGTAACATGCAACACTTCTGTTAAAGGGGTAAAAAATAAATAAAAATACTTAAGTAACCAAAATCCAATCAGCATTTTCTCAAATATTTTTGATTACAAAATATAAATCGAAACATTTACTTACAATTGTATATCTATAATATTCTTTAGTTGTTCTATATTGGGCTTCCTGATCTTGTACACTTCGTCGGTGGGCGGCGCTTTATTCTCATGCTGTCAACACACACGGACAACTATATGTATATATATACAGGTGTGTTTCACAACACTTTACTTTTTTTATTAATTAAATTTATTAGCACACTGCTAGATTCAAAGGGAAATGATATTAGTTTGTTAATCATGCGTGTTTGTCAAAATGTTTATTCATAATTTTGTGTAGTGTAGGTATGTGTAATAACGAAATAATAATTTTAAAAAAACATAATTTTCAAAAACATTCACATTTTGTGAAATATTGTAATGAAATTATAATAGATTTTTTATTTTTAATATACATTGTAGGTTTAAATTTTAGCTCAAATTTAATCATGGTTCAGATTATTTGTTTTATTTTTTTTATAATTTTTTTAACACGTAAAAAAATTCGTGGCGCAGCAGCACAGAGTTCGAATATAAATCCATCGGTTGTGGATACGATTCCATTTTTACATTTTCTTTCTCTGTTAATAAGTCAAGCGTGGTATTGAGCTCCGCCACTCCACACACAATGTCTTGAAATTGAGTGGTTCCTGGGTAACGAAGTGTAGGTCTAGATTCCTTCTGCCTACTCTGCAATGCAAAAAAATATGCAATCCTAATTTCATACCTTAGCTTTAACCGGCACTCGTTTCCTTATCTCCGGCAAGGCTTTCCTCAGTAAGTACCCACGGGCCGCCGCCTGGAAGCGCATAGTGGCGTCCTTCAGCCGCACGTACCATCGACGGACGCGGGCGCCTCGGAACCACGCCTGCACTTTGACGGCCGCTTCACATTTGATAACTTGTCGCATTATCAACCATTGTCTGTAAATTGACAATGTTTTGAAACTACTAAAAAATCTAACAATATAAATATTTGTGTGTTTAAGTAAATAAATAGAATAATAAACTATATAGAGTCCTAAATTAAATGAAAATCACATCACGAATTACTGGTTGTTTAGTAATAAGATTATTATATTTTTAAAAAACCAGCTTCACACTGTATCGAGGAGATGAAATTTTTACTTAAATTTATATCAATGGAAATATAAATTTCAGTAAATATTTCATCTCCTCGAGTGGGGATCAAACCCACAACCAGTCGGTTTCACGGTCATATTTGTGCCCCTGCGCCACAACTGGTCTCATTAAATTTTTATGTCTTAAAATAATCATTGATAATGACCAGTCCCTAACTAAATTAATTATATATAAGCATCGCCATGTATACCTGCAATAACCCTGGAGTACAAGCGATGCTCTGCGTAGTGCCAAGAAACGCCGCCTTTCCAAAACCGCCCTGAACCATCTCTGGATAGTAATAATGGATGCCATTATCTGCTGATGCAGTCTGTACTCAAGTTTGGTCTGTTCACTTTCACGCATAAAGATTTTTGTAGCACCTAGAAGACATTAAAATTATTTTTACAATTTTTTATTTTTTTTTAACTTCACACTATATTCCATATACATAGCGTAGGCAGTAACCTAAATATACTCCACCTCTCACTTTTCGCATAACAAAATATTACGTGTTAAATGGCGAAACTCAATTTTGCGCTTTCTGTTTATTATTACCAGGAAAATACACAAACATTAATTTTACAGTCATATAACTATTACTACGACATTTTTAATGTTTAGAATAAAATGCGACGTGATGGGCGATCGTATAGTTTACTCGATTAGATCATTTATATCAAAAAGTGCTTGTATCGATCGACAACAAACATTAAAATGTTCATAAGGCTCATAAAACTTTCAATTCATACTAACCTACTTGATAATTATCTCTATCGAGATTTAAAGTGGCTAAGAAGTGTCGTACGTCCGTCTGTGAACTTAGAAGTCCTTTGGGCAAGAGTATCCTGTATAGCTGAATGAATTCTTCGTACGTCAGCCGCACGTTGTACCCGGCCTGCCTGATTCTCACAGTTTCCAACATCCCCGTATAACGTAGTTGGCGTTGAACCGTCTCCTCGTCGAATACATTTGGTACTTTATCGCTATTTGATTTTATACACCTGAAAAATAAAAGAATACATACTACTTTTAAAAAATGGTGAAAAGGGTGAAGCATGGTATTAAATTTCACCATTCGACCTGTAATGTTTCGAATTCGATTTAAAACAGACAACGCAGTGTTTTGACAATATATTCTCGTTACTCGTAACGCTATCCTAACATATTATCATAATCAAAAAATATATCAACTTTACGCTGTATCCCGCACACTTTAGGATAGATCGAGGGAACCTAGTGTTAAGATATTCCGTTCCCCATAATCCGCCGAATTCTAGAAGCAATGTGTGTATAGTGACAAAACTCAACGTCGTGTTTCGCCTCAACATCGGAGCGAAGTAATGAAAATATAAATTTCATTACATTTCCTCGAGTGTGGATCGAACCCACAACCAATCGCGTTTACAGTCACACACTTGTGCCTCTGTGTCATGATTAGTCTCAATAATATATTGTATGAAAAATATACCTTATGAAGAAAGGATTGGCTTGATTCAGAGTCTCCATGAGTGCGGCAAGTGAGTGCTGGAACTGTGCTGCCACCGTGAGCGGTTGTTTCCGTTTTCCAGCGGGCGCGGCCGTACGTCCCGCTAGCGTTTTCACGCTTTGCAAGTTTTTTAAGCCTTTCTTAGCACGCTCTCTAGGCCTGAACGACTTGTTTTTCCTGTGAATCCATATTTTTTTTTAGATTTTTTGCAATCGTTATATCGAACCCCAACCACCGTAAGACATGCAAAATTAGAAATCTTAATTTATATATTTGCCGAATAAAAAAGCTGTGATTTATTAGTATGATATTTTTTTCTTTTAATAAAGTAATACAAAAAATATATAAATCATAAAAAAAACAGAATCTCATATAAAAAATGATTAGAAAACAAAACGAGGAAAATTATAAACAAATCACCATCCACCACCGTCACAGAATACCCAACAACTGATTAAACCCAAAATTTATCAAACGAAAATATATGATAGCGCAATACACATTCGTACCAGGAGCGAATAAGCTGATAAAATAAACTTGCATACATATTTTTTTAATCATAATTAACATTGTTTTATTTATAAGTGGAATATATACGAAAGTGTTAGTTCTATTTTATTGCAGAAATCAAACTTATGCATTGTTAAATAACCTTTACTATGAGTCTGCTCTTTATTTAAGAGTTTTTTTTAGGAATAGTGCAGACGGAACTTAGTGTTAATACACTCTGTTTCTCACTTTCCACCGAATTTTTGAGGTATTGCCTGTTGACTGGCGGAAGAAATGAAATATTAATAAATAATAATTCATTCTCATTTAAGAGTTCTAAAGAGCTAATTATGATAAAAAAAGTATATGTATTTGCAAGTTGACTTATCAATTAATTCAGGTTCGTCGGACATACGAGCGAGCCTCAGCATGCGCGAAGCACAAGGCGGACAGCAGGCTGGCGCGCTGCAGTACGTCGGCGTCGTCGTTAGGGAACTATGCGAGGAAAATTATAAACAAAGATCCACCACCGCAACAGAACAGAGCAAGCGCAAGGCGGAGAGAGGCGGAGTGAGGCGGAGTGAGGCGGAGTGAGGCGGAGTGAGGCGGAGTGAGGCGTGGTGGCGTACATGACGATCTGGCTGGCGCGCTGCAGCACGTCGGCGTCGTCGAAGCGCTCGTGCTCGCGCTCGGCGCGGCGCGTGCGCGTCTCCGCCCGCGCGCCCCGCGCCCTGCTCGCCCTAGCGCCACAGTATGTCACTTACTAACCACGTGTCACACGATCACTCTACTATACTTTAGGTGTGGCACGACGAAAAACATTCAACTTATAGTGCGTTTTTAAGACTCACTCACTTGACCCTTTCTAAATTTATGTCTATTCTCTAAAGTTCATTGTCGAAAAGTTGAGGACAAAATTGCCGTTGATCTAGGATGGCCGTTAAAGCGTAACCGAGTGGAAAGAGGCGGGTGTAACACTCCTGTTATATGAGCCTTTATGCGAGCACAAATGACCTCTATGCAGATTGCAGCAATTGCAAAAGCACTTTGTGTCGCACGATTGACCTACATTTTTTTACTATAGAATTCCTTCATGGGTTTTCCATACAACTGACATTCGTAAAGTATTAATTATCAAACTAAATTGAAATATTTTATACTATTAAGATTTGTGACATAATATGAAAAAGTATTGAATGTGTTTAAAGTTTGTCGATAGTGGATTTTTTAAATCTAATTTACATAAGTTATCTATATGATCACCAGACTATCATACTTGTACCAATAATCTGTAGCTTTTGAATAGGTAATAAACAAAATTTAAAGTAAACTACAATGTTTTTTTTTTATGTATACGAGCGAAAAACAAACACATAAATAAATAAAAACAAAACTAATACAAATATAATAAAAAAAAACCAAATTGACTATGTGCCGTCATCAAAATACATGCATGACCGTGTGACATGAGACTATAACGATTAGTTACAACAACACTAACAGTGAGATGTTTGAGCTGAAATGTTAGGCTGTATTTACGTTTATTCCAAACATTCATTTACTAATATATATTTTCCCATTAAATTTCAATATTGTCTTGCCTTTATAATTGTAAACACAGCCTCATAACTAACACAGATGACATTAAAATTGATAGTAAACAAAACATCGACATCAACATGCGAGTGCACATATAACTGAAGCATGCCATAAACGGTGACTTACGCAATTCGGTTGATTGCGAGATTGATTGACGATACTGTCACCAGTTGGCTGAGCAGAGACATATCATTACGTCACAATACAATATTAGCGAAGCTTATATTATGTACTGTGTAAACTATATATAACGCCTCGATGATTTTTGTTGTTTGTTTTTGATATTATCCTAAATTGTATAAAATATTAATAGAATTTCTTAATAACAAACAAAAAAACTCAACTTCTATACATCGCATGTATCAATAATAATAAGAATCTTTTGGTTTGCACATTTTGATTACACACACTTCAAACAAATTACAAATGACACTTATACATGTCATATATATAAAAAAATATACGCAATATTCAATTACATTTTTCTATTACTGTTCGGTTTATGTAATATTCGTATATGTAATAATTCCTATTTTTTTTCATATTTAACAACTTTATTATTTATCTATAACGCCATAAAACACGCAAGCCCTTCAGTGTCGTTATATAAAGTTTACACTGTAATATCAAATTCAATATAAATCTTTAGGGAGTGACAAATTCATATAGTATTTATTCATGCTTCATATATTATGTTAATACGTCACATGTTCGTAAATAATTGGTTAACTGTAGACAGAAGCGATTTTTGTTTATTGTCGATGCAATTTGGATACAATCTTTTTTAACAAAAAGGTTTTATTATCGTTTGGACACTGTCTTTACCTGATAATGCTGTCGTTTGGTGCGTGTATCGAAGCCCTTTGTACTCTAGATGCTCCGTCCACTCTGTTGACCCTATGACGCCTACCAGCTTCTAAGAAAGCGAAGTACCCTCTGAAAATAAAAACACAATTGGAACATTAACTTTCTTTATCTGTTATGGCGCAGCGATTGCATATGAAGCGACGGTTGTGGATTTGTTTTTTATTTAACGAATATTTTTTTCTCGCTTTGGTAACAAGAGAAAGCGCGACGCTGAAGGTGAAGCTAACAATTTTTTTCCACTATAAAGATTTAAAAATTTTGTGTTCAAAAATGTAGCGGATTCAGATAGTAAGTTTAGGAAAGTAAAGAAAAACGCTTGTTACAGGGTACTGTCTGCTTATCTTGCAAAGCTCAGTATACCGCGCATACGATTTATCACTAGACATGTTTCAGTGATATATAATTATAAAGAAATTACCTGAAGAAAGCACGCACTATGGCCCATCTGAATACAGCGACGGGGTCGACTCCAACCAGTTCCCTTACAAACGCTAGCGACGAGTTCTTCAATACGCTCACGATGTCCTGACGCATTAGATCTAGATTTTTCTCCCTCATTGCTGTTACCTGAAACGTATATGTGTAATATGTAGTTGTGATATATTTTTTGTATGAATAATCTTATTATATTAATAGAAAGAACTTTATCTATACTTTCCATATTCTTAGATACATGTTGTATATGTAAAAAATATATATATATCCTAAATGAGCCATAATGATCTTGGAAGTAGTACTTTCATGGTATGAACTTATATATAAATACTATAGAGGGAAGTCGTGGCGTACGATTGTAAGTCGGACAGGTTGTGAGTTCGATTTTCGCTTTAGGATATTAATATTTTTATTTCCTCGGTAATGAGGCGGCATTGAGTTTCGCCACTCAATACGCAATGCCTCTACAATGCGGCGGAAAGTGGTGAACAGAAGTAATGTGTTTTTTCGAATGTAATATTTACCTGATATTTTACTTTGCCAGCGTAATGCTTCACGACGAACGCGGGTTCTCGTCGCTGGGGTTTCTCATAGAACGGACTGTCTTCGTGTACTGAATTGAATT
>DWQW01013821.1:0-10038 GCA_018249695.1 Heliconius erato demophoon | reverse complement strand
AGTTACGAGGAGTGTTTGATTTTGAGTAAAATTTTATACATTTTTAAATAAACGCGTAAGGATCGCAGGGATCCAATTCAAGGTATATGGTTTTATTTTTTCCTCTTTTAGTTAGAATGTTTCATATGTCATGCAATAAACTAGAAATTACTACAATTTTTTTACTTTTACTTGAAAAAAAAACGTTTGTAATTTTTCAATTACCACGGAGGCAGCTTTGAACAAAATGAAGGGGGCAGTTTTGAATATTATTATATGTAAAAAAATACCGCGAAAGAGAAACAAAACTATACTGAACTTTTCTTCACAAGAAACTGACTCAAAAATGCATTTGGAATCAGAAGAGGAAGTGACTATTTACTGTGAAGAGAATGAAGATACTGATACCTGTGCGTATGAAGACTATGAAATGGAATTAGACTACAACTTAATAAATATTGGAGACTTCGTTTTAGCGAATGTCTCATCGTCTGTGAATAGTAAAAAAGTAGCTTGTATATTTTTTTCTTTTCTGAGAAAGAGGACAAGTGCTACGTTAATTTTTCAAAAGTCTTACGTAGACTAGACTTGAAACCAGTCGTGGCGCAGCGGCACGAAGTGTGACTGTAAAACTGACTGGTTGTGGGTTCGATCTCCACTCGAGGAGATGAAATATTTACTTAAATTTATATTTTCATTTTTTCGCTCTGGTGTCGAGGCTAAGCGCGGCGTTGAGTTCTGCCACTCAACACGAAATGCCTCCAGAATTCGGCAGAAAGTGAGGAACGGAGTGTCTTAACACTAGGTTCCCTCTGCCTACCGTGCTGTGTGCGGGATAAAACGTGAAGCTGATTTTTATTTCTTACGTAGACTACTTCCCCCAATTTCAGTTGCTGGTTACGTCACGTACTACATCCATGTTTTCCTTTAAATTTAATTTTTCTAAGTTCAAATTAGGGTAGTAAGCTGTTTATTTAAAAATATTTTGTTTAAATCAGCTTCACGCTGTATCCAGCACACAGCAGGATAGGCAGAGGGAACCCAGTGTTAAGACACTCCGTTCCCCACTTTTAATATTTTAAAGTTATTTAACACTAGTACTAGTATTAAAGTTATATAACACTTGTACTAGTACAATCGCAATATTAAACTAGGTATTTTATTTTTTAAGTTAACATGGTAACTCTAAAGTTTGATAAGCCTTTTAATTTCATTGAATTCGATGATAGTTCAAAACTGCCCTATATATGTTCAAAGCTACCCCGGAAGGAGGGCAGCTTTGAACATTTGACTTCTGCTACTAAAGTTGATATTGCACCTTTAACTTATATATTGTTTTATAGATGATGCTACGATTGTGTGGCACAATAGTTGGACTAAGCATTGTGAAATAGTAAAGAAGTTAAAAACTGTAGAATTTTTAGATATAACACAAAGTTTAAAAATCGTTCAAATGTGCCCCCCTCTATGTAGGGGTACATATAATAAAATCGTAACTGATCGTTGTCGGTACATTAAAGGCATATAAGAAAAAAAAAATAAGTAGTAATAGAACACAAAACAATTATTTTTTTTGTCGGTTTATGTGTGTGTTGGTTCACGATGATCTAGAAAACCAGTTTCACTATTGTATTTTGCACACATACCTTAACCTATTTAGTAGTAGTTGTTTTAATTCGATCGGTACATAAATAAAAAAAATACGTCAATATAAAGTACTCTGTTTGAATAAAAAAAAACTGCTTCACGCTATATCCCGCACACTGCAGGGTAGGCAGAGGGAACCTAGTTTTAAGACACTCCGTTCGCCACTTTCTGCCGAATTCTGGAGGCATTGCGTGTTGAGTGACAGAACTCAACGCTGTGCTTGTCCTCGACACCAGAGTGAAGAAATGGAAATATATAAATAATATATAGATATTTCATTTTCTCGAGTGGGGATCGAACCCACAACCAGTCGCTTTTACAGTCACACTTCGTGGCGCTGCGCTATGGCCTCAAATATAAAGTATTATAAAGTATTCTGTTTGAATAAATTGCTTAAAAATAACTACGTTTCAGGTTTCATTACTAAAGTTCCCTTGTCTGTACGTCCGTCTGTCACGTCAGTGTTTCTCATGAACCCTAATAGTTAAACGGTAAAGATTTTTATAGATTATGTATTTATTTATTAAAAAAAAAAAATTGTAAATTTACAAGACGGCGAAGCCGCAGGCGTGTCCATTAGTCTTAGATAAATCCAAGTAGACAAGTTTATTAAATCCTTAAACTTATCAATGTCTGGCATAAAAATAGATGTGCTATTTTTTTAAAACGATAAAAGCTTTACAATTTTTTTTATTTTATTTGTAATTATTGATACTAAGGCATATGATACTAACAAAGTTATTATTTAATTCTATATTATAAAAAAATCATAGACAGATATACTTTTGAGTACGTTGCAGTATATAGAAAGACTAGTGGGCGCGCGCACCTTCGCCTGCTTATTTGCACCCTTAGGGGTGAATTCTAAAAAATCCACAAACCACGTGTTCAATAAAATATTTTGAACAGTTTGAATTTATTTTTTTATAAAAATCGGTGGGGATTTAAAGACTTTTCCATATAAACTTTCTACCCCTTATTTGAACCCTTAAGGGGCGAGCTCTAAAAAACCATAAAACACGTGTTCAATGAAATATTTTAAAGAGTCTGAATTTCAAGTTTTATAAAAATTGGTGCCGATTTAAAAAAAAATCCATACAAATTTTCAACCCCTATTTCATCCCTTTAGGGTATTAAAATTTTTCAAAATCCCTTCTTAGTGGATGTCCAGATTATGAAAATAAACATCTGTCCAAATTTCACGTTTCTACGCACAGCGGTTACGGCTGTGCGTGCGTCTTACCTCAGTCAGTCAGGTACATGTCCTTTTATTAGATAGTTTTTTTTCTACTATTGCTTCGTTCGTACGTACTTTGTGTCCAAATTTGTAGGAAAACATCTATTTCAGAAATAAAAAATGATACTTGGTAGTACGACCGATTTTGTGAGATTTATAGATAGCACAATGTGGTATGTATCATCATACTAATATATACATTTTGTTTTTTACGCTTTCAAGGCAAAATTAATTAAATGAATTATAATTATTAAAGAAAAATAAAATATGCTGAGATAAATGATAAATGTTGAAATAAAAGACCTGTTTTATCCAATATTTTACTTATAAAAGAATCTACAAATATTAAACTTAGCTAGAATTGAAGAAGCTTAGTTATGTATTCATTCTCAATAAAGATGAATTGAGACTAACTTTTTAAATTGACTATATCTTTCTCTAGGAGTTATCTAATCTATATAAACTCCAAGGTCCAATACTAAAAAGTATTAAAATTCTATTGTCCATTTATTTTCATGTTTTATAGAATTAATTAATTAATATAGGGCTACATATGCAACCATTATTAAGATTGTTTTCTAGTTTGTATATGTTCGACATACAGACAGGCAGGCAAAGTAATATAAACATAAGCCACTTTATATTGGCTCTACTTATAATTATTGTTAATCTGTATTTCAAGAAATTAAGGAATAAAAAACTAAATTTTTATACAATATCGATTTCCATGCAGAAGAAATAAATACGATGTACTTATAATACTTACTACATATTATTTTTTTTATTCTGGACTTACATAAACCTTATAAATGAATCCTAAAAAAGGCAAAATTTTATCAACAAATCTATTTGCAATACATATTAAAATTAAATTGTAATCTAATATTGAAATAACGTGTAACTAAATTACTAATATATTCTTACTTTAATAATAAAATTCTTATTATTAATTACAAGAATACGATCGACAACTTTTAAATTAAGACACCAAAAATTTAAAACAATCTTATACATAAAAAAACTAAAGAGACGATATGAATGATTTATTTGTTGTACGTGATATGAAATACGATTTCACTGATTATAATTTTTAAAAAAATATATCTTAAAATTACGTATACAGCTAACATAAAATAATAAAATAAACAAAATAATAAAAATACGAACACAAATTGATTAACTGTTGACGTTAAACCTTTCAGTCTTGCATTTTAAAAATAGAACGTTCGTTACGTCACGTCTGTCACTGTCACGCCGCTAGCGCTGGGACCACACTGACGAACGCGACACTTAACCACACGTCACAGCTCACAGCTCATACAATCTTATTAAAAAGAGAGCTTTTGTCGTAATTTTTCTCTATAGAAAAACTCACTTTGTGCTCTATAAATGCACTTTTTTGCCGGATTTAGGCCAGCATTAGACATGTTCGAGTGAACATTCTGGATCGACCACGAAGGGTTCCACACTTCGCAGAAGGTTCTAAGTTGTTGTACCGCGGACATTTGTGTCTGTCCGTCGGTGTGTGGCCTAAAGTTGTGCTTCGTTGTTTTGCCATAAGTTAGAAGGCAGCGTGTCGTAGTGAGACGGGACCGTGACCAACGCGTCAGCAGTGCTGCGGTTAATTGAACAATTCTGCAAAAACAAAAAATGGAATTTATTCTAGATATTACATTACGGTTATTAATTTTAAACACATATTGTTATTGTTTAATTCTGTATCCCGCACACGGCGGGGTAGGCAAAAGGAACCTAGTGTTAAGACACTTTGGAATGAATTCTGGACCTCAAGGCCGCGCTTTATCTCATTAATAGAGAGTAGAAATGAAAATAATAAATAGACATTTACATTGTTAAGTAGATATGCATAGGCATTTTTATATAAATAAAAATATAAATATAGAATTAAAAGATTTTATAAAAAAAATGTTCATTATCAGCACAAACATCGTATATTATCTATGTTCGTGTATTTTTAAAATGGCAGAGCTTAATTACAAGATATGTTATCTGCATGATGTAATCATGTTGAATGGTTGCCAACGATCAATAATGCTATATATGTATATACTCAATATTTTATTTATTAAATAGTTTCTAGATGGTACGTCGTAAGAAAATAAATTAAAATGATTATATTATTGCTATGCAGATTGACTATCAATATTATTGAAATAATAAAAAAATATATAACATATACATAATTATTAATATAAATAATATGGAGATATTTAAACATTTTTAAAGTGTTATCTCACATAGAGTTGTTTGCTTAATCTGTACAATATACATATATAATAAATTCGGTAAAAAATACCTTAGGCTGCTTGCGGTGTGTGTCTACACAGTCTATGGGCAACTTGATCATCTCTACCTTATATTTGTACCCGTAGGATGTAAGTTTCACGATGGTGTGAAGAGGCACGTTCATGTATGGCAGTTCATCTGTAAAAATATAAATAAACAACATACAGTCTCAGTTATTGTATTATTTGATCCTATATCAAGAAGACACTATAGTACTTTATTGCTTTAAGTTGGTATGTTTATATAAAGAATTTCAGTAAGGAGACTGATCTGCCTTCAAAACTCATAATATTTATAATGATAAATTTCTAAAGTTAGATTTTTTCCCATATCCAATGGTCGTAATAAATATTCTTTTTAATTTTTTATAGTTCGTGAAATGACGATAGTTTTCAACTAAAATTTTCGATACAGCCTCCGTGGCATTGTCATTTTGCACGGGTTTTTTGTTATTGATGAGTATAAAATAGGTCTCTATAGTTTAATTAGGACTAATCAATAAAAATGTTAGAAATGTTTGTTTTAGGCACATTATTGATAAAAAAAAAGATATTTTAAGAAGACCATACACGTAAAAGTATGTAAGGTCGGGCAAAACATATTTTATATGAATTTATAATATGTTTACATTATAAACGTATAGATAGTAAATATCTAATTATAGATAATTATATACGCAATGAAGTACAGGAAGGACTAATTAAAACTACTTGGCGATGCTAACATTCTAAGTCACGTCACATGAAATGCGACATTAGATAGAATATACTACGTTCCACCCGTTTCAATTAAAATGTTATCCAGTTTTCCTGCTACTGGATTCTGCGTATTGGAAAATATCGGATTCTTCAGCGTAGTATATTTTTGTTTCCAATTATGTTTTAAACGATGAACGAGGAACGAAAGCACGGTAAAATTTTCATACAATTATTAGTATTTTGTTGTTATATTTTGTAATTGACAAAAGGTTATTTATTTTTTATGTACATATTATAGATTTTCTTGCGTTTAAAAAATAATAAATAAATACGTAAATATTTAATTCACTTACCAAGCTTAGCATCCAAGAAGTATCCAAGCATGCAACGAAGGACTGCTTGATGGCCGACGACGACGACATTATGCTCATCTTCCAGAGCCGACAGGACTGGCCGCAGTCTTGTCATGATGTCTATATAGGACTCTCCCCATGGATAGCGGTAGCGCAACTTGTCTTGGTCACGCCAAGCGAACTCCTGCGGGAAACGCTCCTGCATCTCTTCGTAGGTCAACCCTTCGCATATACCCTGTAGAGGAAGAAAATATTTATTTTAGAATTAAAGAATTAGAGACTGTTTTAAACAATTAGTAGATATAGACGCCACAAAGTAAATTTTTCACAAAAAAATGATAATTTGAGAAAGTGATTCATTTTTATTTTTATTTTAGTTTTTTTTTAAATTTTTTTTTGATTCATTTTTAGTTTCATCTCATGAAATAAAAACAGGTTACGACTTCACGTGAAGTATTAGTGGACTTTCCACGATTTGATTTTAATAATAAACTGCATAAAATTTTCCGCGTAGCAGTTGTTATAAATGAATCATTTGGGTTTTAATAGTAGTTTTCCACTTCAATTTGGTATTGAAACGTCTATCGTAGATGAAAATACGCGTTAGGATATTTTGATCGCTGTATTTCTTGCAGTCGAGCCAATTCTCTTAGCGTTTGTAGATAAACTAATGTGAATGAACCGACGAATTTAATGTTTTTAATTTGATATTTTTATTTCAATCTCAATGAAATCATTAAATCCGTAATTTTATATTTCACAGAGCTATTAACCTAGTTTCTATATAGTTATTAGTTCCAATATTTTTCAACTAATATGTATCATAAGGCAGTAATGGGAACAGGTTGCATTTGTAAAAATTGCCTAAAATGTTCTATTAAACTAAATTGAACATTTTCTTTGTTTATATTTATTTCAAATTCATCAATGAATAAAATTAAATTATTTTCTTAATCTTTTGTTGTTTATCATTCAGTCGTACAGGATATTTACTGATTATATACACTTATCTAATAATCTCTATAAAATACCGACATGTATATCGGTAATTATAATTTATTAAGGTGACATCACGTTGTTTACAATAATAGTGACAATGCAATGCGTTTCAATAAAAACAAAGGCAAATTTAGAATCAATTGATTATTTAATTATTGAGAAATAAAATTTGGGGAATCGAAGATGCTACCATCGCGTAGTACAACAATAACTAAGCATATCGTTTATTATATTAATCCTATAGAATTAATTTGGAATGAAAAGAACTAAAGGACTGTTTTTTCAAGGGCCGTGTTTGATTTCGCTATTAAGAACACATGTTTGTTAAGAAAGTAGAAAGAATTTGCTAAACCTAAATATGACATAAGAAAAAAAGATAAAACGATTCATTTAACGAGACAATGTGTCATCTAAGAGGATATAAATGTTTTTCTTTAAGTAATAAGGCCATGTTCCACTTCTGAAATTAAATCTCAGTTGAAAGTATGTATAATAACAGTGCAGTGGAGTACCAATTTTTTTTTAGTTTCACACTATATCCCGCATATAATTAGATATGCAGAGGAAACATAGTGCTAAGCCACTCCGTTCTCGACTTTCGCCCGAATTTTGAGGCATAACGTGTTAAGTAGAGGAAATCTAAGTGGCACAACCTAACCTGTCAAAGTGATGAAATAAAAATATTAATAAATACTAATTCTTTCTCCCCAGTGGGAATCAAACCCACAACCGTCTTTCACAGTCATACACTTATTTATACTAGAATATATATTTTCATCTGCAAGATAACGAAACTAAAATAAATTATACTCACAGCATCTAATTCATTAAGCGCTCGAACAGCCCTCTTCGGTGCCATGATTTCAGCTGCAGTTTGCTTGGTGCGTCTCAGCTCGGAGGTCCACACGCTCAGCGGTTCCTGCACGGCCAGCTCGTTCATGTGCCCGGCGAGCGCGTGCGCGTAGCTCTGACCGCGCGGCGAGAGGACCGCGTCCCCTCCGATGCGACCCAGCACGTTGTACTCGCTCTCGCCGTGCTGTTTAATTAATAAAAATAAATAAATAAATCAGCTGTATCCCGCTCACAAGGCAGAGGGAACCTAGTGTTAAGACACTCCGTTCCCCACTTTCCGCCGAATTCTGGAGGCATTGCTAAGTGGCAGAACTCAACGCCGCGCTTGTCCTCGAAGAAACCAGAGCGAAGAAATGGAAATATAAATTTAAGTAAATATTTCATCTCCTCGAGTAGGGATCGAACCCACAACCAGTCGATTTTACAGTCACACTTTGGGGCACGACTGGCCTCATCTTCATATGACTTATTAAGATGTATCATTCATATTACAATTGAATTGAATATTAATTTTAAACAAAAGATAGTATACGATATGTTTCCAAGCTTAAATTACACATGATTACAGCCACAATTTAAATGTAGGTTCTATTTACAATGCTCATTACGTTAACAACGAATAAACAAACGTATCATACACAAGGAAATATTATATTTGAATAACAGATAAAGAACAACAATAAAGGGACTTAGTCAAAGTTAAATATAGATAAATAATCCTGCCACAGATTAAAGTTCAGTAATCCCAATATAATAAATAATATTTAAAAAATAAAATATCAAAACGATCGTATTATGAAAACAATACTACATATCATTCCAGTCGAAGAGTTTCGAGTTTGTTTAAATAACGTGTTATCTATTAAATGTTTGTTTTTCAAACCATGTTTATTTGAACTATGGTTATTTATATAAGTTGTTTACAGATTTCCATTGGCAGCCTTTTCAATAGTCAGAAGAACATTATAATTTTCGATTAATTAAAATTATCGCGGCGTTGAGTTCTGCCACTTAACCCGCAATGCCTCCAGAATTCGGCAGAAAGTGGGGAACGGAGTGTCTTACATTAGGTTCCCTCTGCCTACCCTGCTGTGTGCGAGATACAGCGTGAAGCTGATTTTTTTAATTTATCAATAGTTTATTATGGGCTGACCAACAAATGGACATTCGTAATTCGTAATATAAAACATTTATATAATCTAATCATATTTTAGCTTTATCTCATGATAGTTCCTTTAAAGCAAGCTGCCAAATTAAATATAAGATTTAAATCTTCAAAAGATAAAATAATCATATACATTAACAGATAACTGTTTTAAATTAAGAACATACTGATATTAGGTTCTAATTATACAAAGTTAAGAATCTAATATTATATGAAATAAACTAAAAAAATATAAAAGTTAACTTACCCGAGTGAAATATAGAGTTTGTGGGAGAGCTCTCATTCCAGACAAATATCCTAAGATACCAGACTCCTTCTGTCCAGCAACTTTATGGGCAGTCACAGTTTCACCCATATTTTCCACACGTACAAAGTTTATATTCTCCAAATTGGCATCAATAGGTTCGTATTGACGCATATAATGTTCCAGCTTCTTCCTCAAGTCGTCAATGGCTTCCTCCTCACTCATAGTCTTATAATCAGCAGAGTAATGGAGTATTTCAATGATATTTCTCTCCAGCAACTCTTGGTCCTCGCAAACGCATTCAATGAATAGGATCCTGAAACCCATGTCGGAGGTGCAGTAGTCGTGGAGCTCGCGGCGCTGTTCCCTTGTTATGTTGGTGCCATCGAAGATCTGTAACAATATGACGAAATTACGTATATTATTAAATTAAAAATTAAAAAAAATTAAATTAGCTTCACGCTGTATCCCGCACACAGCAGGGTAGGCAGAGGGAACCTAGTGTTAAGACACTCCGTTCCCCACTTTCTGCCGAATTCTGGAGGCATTGCGTGTTG
>DWQW01013820.1:0-10039 GCA_018249695.1 Heliconius erato demophoon | reverse complement strand
GTCGAGCGTAGTCTATTGACCTGGACCACAATCCGTGCGGTTTCAATCAGTATGCAATCTGGTGTACTCAGATATAGCATCTTGAAAAATATCTACTATTCATTCGAATAGAATTTTCTGAAAAGATCCATTTGAAATTTCTGTATAGAGGCTGTTTTATTGTGGTATTAAAATGAGAATGTTGTTTTGACCTTGTTGAGGTATATTGGATTTGATTTACTGGGAATTTATAATGCTTGTTACTTATTCTAAATAATAATAATAAATATATTTTAATATATAATAGTAACAATTTAAATCGATACATCACTATAAAACTGCATAAAGACCCGTCTCTTAAGGGCCGTTTTGTAAAGTATTGTAAATTAACAAATAAGTAGGTTTCAAATAGTAAGGCAAGCAGAGGGCACCCTCTGCTTGCCTTTCTAGTGTTAAGACACTCTGCTCCCCAGTTTCCATTGAATTTTATGGTGTGGTATTTTGCCTTGTTACCAGAACAAAGAAATGAAAATATTTATAAATATTAGTTCATTCCAGCGCGTAAGGATCGAACCCACAATCGTCGCATTTACAAACACACGCATGTGCCACTGCGCCACGACGGCTTAAATGAAGTAATATTAAACACGTAGCAAATAACTATTTAAGAACAAAATACATAAAACAACTAGGTAAAAGAAAAATAAAATATAATAGAAACAAACGCAAAGTAACAATAAGAAGTGATTGACATATGAATTATATGACTTATCTTTACAATTACTGTTCAAATGAGATTTCTTAGAACATTTTATACATTATAAAGAGATTTTTTTTGTCTGAATTGAGGTTCGTGTTAAGAAATAAATTATTCCTAGAATTTAATTTTATTTAAAACATATAATATTTTATTGTAAAAAGTATAATACGGTGTAAAAAGTATATAAGTTATACTTTGAGAAAATATGAAATAAATTATTATTATAGTATATACAATCCATTATAATTATCGCCTAGTTTACCATTTTTATGTAACTAAGACAATTAGTTAATATTTATGTTGTTAAAAGAAAAAATAAACCCTGGCTAATCATCAAGAAATTGGTCAAAAAACAAAAAAATATACATATATTTTATGATGGAAAAGTGAGCGGTAAGAGAGGTAGGGGGAGACCTCGGTTGACTTTCGAAAACACAGTATCAAAGATACTGGAGGAAGGTCACGTAAAAGCATGAGGACCCCCGGAGGGCAGGTATGAAGAGGTTGATGACAGTGGACGAGGCGAAAGAGGTATGTAGAGACCGTAGCGTTTGACGCTCCGGTCTCTCTGACTACACCGCTAGGGATAAAGCGTGAAGCTAGTTATAGTTTAAAATACTTTTATTGTAACGTAAGGATTTTGAGTTTTAGAATGACTGTTACACATTTTTTCTACTTTAATGTATAATAAATTTACCTTTAGTTTCAAATTCTTTTCCGTAGTGCCTCAATTCTTCGTACACTTCAGTCTCCATGTCATCTTCAGCTGCTTCGTGAGCCATGGCCTTGTAAAGCTTGCACGCTACTAATGACTTGGCCAGCGCTTCTTCTCCATGGGTCCACATGAGTAAGGCCATCTGGTGTCGTTTGGTCAGAACTGCCCACATCTGTTACCAATTTTAAGGTTTTCGTTTTAGTTTCAAACTGTACCCCGATTATAGCAGAGTAGGCAGAGGGAACCGCTTTTGCCGAATTTTAGAGCTTCATTGGCAAAGCGAGGAAATTATTTAATTTAATATTTTCAATTCCTTCAAGAATACCTAGAGAATTAACTAGAAAATGGGGAACAGAAGTATCTTAATGGGAACGGAGTGTCATAACACTATGTCTGTAGGTTTCCTCTGCCCATCCTGTCACGTGCGGAATACAGCGTGAAACTAAAAAAAATATATAATTAAAAAAGTGTTTTTGTGTCAAAAATAAAGATAGAATATAAATACTTTCTTCCTGACTTCAAGATTAATTACGAAATTGATAACTTTTGTTTTGTAATAGAAAGTTTTTAGTAGCCAAAGCATCTAATTATAAAAAGGAATTGCCTAAAAAAACGTCCTCTTTTCTGATGCGAAAATAAATAACCCAGTAAGTTTTTTATTTTCCCTGGAAAATATTCCTTCATTTATATAGGAGGATATATTCGCTTTGAAGAAAATATAACTTTACAGAGAAAATGATGTAGGTATAAGATAATTTTGCTTCCATTTTACTATATACACACTACACCCACTACATTCTAGAAGGCATATAATATATTATATTAATTATTTTGATAATATTTTTTACCACAGTAAAAATATTGTTATAGTCCTTATAATAAATACACGCAAGCTTCATGCTGTACACATAACAGGGTCAGCAAAAGGGAACCTTGTAATATAGTGTTAAGACACTTTGTTCCATTTAATGTTCCCCTTTCACTTACACTTTCCGCCGAATTATGAAGGCGTTTTGTGTTGAGTGGAAGAAATCAACGCCGCGCTTAACCTCGTTTAGAGCGAAAAAATAATATTAATAAATAATAATACATGTCATGAGGCCAGTCGTGGCGCAGGGGCAGAAAATGTGACTGTAAAATCGACTGGTCGTGGGTTCGATCCCTACTCGAGGAAATGGAATATTTTTTACATTTGTATTTTTATTTCTTCGCTCTGGTGTCGAGGCAAAGTCGTGTAGTTGAGCTCCGCCACTCAACGCGCAATGACTCAAGATCTTGGCGAAAAGTGGCGAACGGAGTGTCTTAAGACTACCTAGTATTAAGACACTCCATTCCCTCTGCCCGTCCTGCTGAGTGCGGGATACAGCATGAAGCTGATTTAATTTAATTTCTATTAATTCATCCGAGTGGAAATCGAATCCACCACCCACACCGACCCCGAAATATTAATGTTAGTTTAAATAAATATACAGAATAAATCAGCAACAAGTAACAGTTAAGTAGAGTAAGCCTTTTCACTTCACTTAAATTTCACCAAAGCAGTTAATGTAATGGAGATTTAAAGTCTCTTTTACTTGGAAAGCTAGCACCGAATTTTGTTTTTAGTTTTCACTTTTGTTGTTTTATTTAATTAACATTTTTAGTAAACTTTTGAGTTTCACTCGTTTTAATGACTTCTAATGAAAATTCTTAATATATTCAGATTAATAAGTTTATTCAAATAACCTAATCTAATTTTAATTAGATTGTCTTAGTTCAAGGTTGGTTTTGGATATAATAAAAAATATTTTAATATAATTGATTGCTCTTGTGAGTATGTGATTTTTTTTGATATAATCTTTATATATAAACTTTTAATTATATTTATTTTTTCATATTTTTTTAAAATTAACTTATTTTTAAATTTTATATTTTTAATATATCTTTTAAAAGAACATATCTTTCTTGTCTCTTAACCAAATCATTGCAAGCCTCATAACTTGTAGTTATTATAAATCAAATTAATCATTAAAAATTTGGGTGACGAGGCAAAACGTGGCATAGAGTTCCGTCACTTAACACGCAACGCCTCAAGCATACGGCGGAAAATGAGAAACGGAAGTGTCCTAATAGGAACGAAGTTTTCTAACACTGGGCTTCCAATTTCCCTCTGTGATGGGGGGACACAGCTTCACGCTGTATCCCGCACACAGCAGGGTAGGTACAGGGAACCTAGTGTTAAGACACTCCGTTCCCCACTTTCTGCCGAATTCTGGAGGCATTGCGTGTTGAGTGGCAGAACTCAATGCCGCGCTTAACCTCGACACCAGAGCGAAGAAATGGAAATATAAATTTTAAGTAAATATTTCATCTCCTCGAGTGGGGATCGAACCCACAACCAGTTGGTTTTTGCAGTCACACCTCGTGCCGCTGCGCCACGACTGGCCTCGGGGGGACACAGTATGAAGTTAAAATATGTATCGATATTGTCCATTTCAAAAGTGTTTATAGGTAATAGCAGAAAATAGAATACCTACTACAAACAGCCCAAACGAATTCCAAACTCACCAATAATTCATTGAACGGATAATCGAATCTCGCCATTTCAGTGGTGACGGGCATGAAGCCGGTGATCAGGGAGAGACCGCCGGCGTTGTGCCGCGTGAAGGAAGCGCTGTTGCGGTGGACGTTCACACTTTTGTTCATCACTTTCGCGTATATCGGACGAAACTTGCGACGAGTGTAGTAGCATCTGAAAATGAATATGCATATTAGTATAGCAGTAAATGCGATAGGTTGTGGATTCAATTCCCAGTCGAGAAAATTAAATATTTAAGATTTTCATTTCTTCGCTCTGTTGTCGTAGTAAAACGCGGTGTTGAGTTCCGCCACTCGAGTTAATTCCTCCAGAACTCTGACGAAATTAAAAGCGTAGTGCCTTAAGTAATTTGGATTTGTCTAGTTTTTATTTTGGGCAGTGATTCCCCGCAATAATATAAATAATTTATATTATTGAATTACGTTACTCAACAAGCAATGTCTCCAGCATTCGGAGAAAAGTGGGGAGCGGAGTGTCTTAACACTACACGTCCTCTGCCTACTTTGCTGCATACAGGATGCATCGTGAAGCTCACAAAAATCCCCTACAACTTTGCGTGAACTTTAAAAACACCCCAAAACTTAGCGTGAATTATTATCTACTATTTAACACTACAGAGACTTGGTCCGTACCCTTTTTTAATTTATTATTATATCTAGTTTCCTTATCATATATATTAATTACATTATTGTTTACATACAATTAATAAAATAAGAAAATGTTATTTTTAACTTTACATTATTTTACAAAATTTTATTTAGATTTAAGGTGTTAAGCGAGTGTTTATAATTGAATATTTAATAATGCGTGAACTTAAGATGTATTTACTCGTATATAAGAAAATCATGTTTCTACCATTTCCGTAGGAATTTCGAGAATCCCTCTCAAAGTACTCCCGTACATTCTCCTATCTAACTACATACCAAATTTCAACCTTCTAAGTTCAGTAGTTTCGTCTGTGCGCTATCTGTCAGTCATTCAATAAAGAGATTGTTTTTATATATATCAGTTTCACGCTGTATCCCGCACAGCAGGGTAGGCAGAGGGAACCTAATGTTAAGACACTCCGTTCCCCACTTTCTGCCGAATTCTGGAGGCATTGCATGTTGAGTTGCCAGCGAGGAAAAAGAAAATAATAAATATTTCTTTTCCTCGAGTTGGAATCGAACCTTCAACCTGTTGCGTTTACCGTTGCATATTTGTGCCGCTGCGCCATGACGGCCTCATGTTTAATATATTATTATATAATTACATAAAATGCTTTACTCTTTTGCCACAACCAAACTATTCAAACAATGTAGAAATAACTTATATTTATATTCAATTATATAACAAAAACATCAGCCTTGTATGCCGGTCGAATAAAGTCCATAACCACTTTAATAAAGGCTTTACGAACATAAATGTACCGAAATATTAAGTCTTTAAGGACGACTGTCCTAAAATAGTAAAGAGAAAACATGATATTGATAACTCTATTAAGGTGAGATTCGTAGGCCCGAATTACATTCTGGTACGATATTGGCTGGTTGGATGGCTTTACATACATTTATTTTATTTCATCAGTATACAAAAGATGTAATTTTAGTTCGTATTTGAATAACCTATTTTTATTTAATGTCTTAAGAATTGGGCGGTGCGTGAGAAACGCAGCGTCTAAGACTAGGTTCCCTCTGAATGCCAAAAAAAATTATAGTTATGTTATGGTTTCAATGTGAATAAAAAAAATAATTTTTTTTTGGCCAGGTTCCTTTATCGCTCGATGAAAGAGCGGGCGATTCTGAAGAGCCCCAGGTAAGTGAAATGGTTGCTGATGAGCTTTAATAGTATCGGGTTCAATGACTGGTGACTTATTCGCCTCATAGAAAGCATAACAGTTCTGTCAAACACCACAAAATTTCGTTATATATTTTGTAAATTTAAAGAAAATGGAGAACGGCGCCACTATCCCTATCCACCTCACAATATACAAGAAATGTGTGAGAAAAAAAAAATAATAAAAATACCTATAAATAAACTGTTGATATGAATAAAATAAATTTTAATACACTCCAAGTCAAACAACGAGGCAAACTTTATCGTTGGTTTATCGTGGTGTGTGCATTAAACCTCATAAAGCGTAGTTATAGTGCTCGTTTAACTGACCTAGTACCCTATTTTTATATATATTTTGTTACGTTAGGTCAGTACGGTTATAAAAAAAATATTTTCTAATCAGCTAAAGTTATTATTTTTTAACTTCCGCTTTGATTACGGTCAATTCTCACGATCACTGACGATTGAATAGTTAAAAATTAAATATATGTTAAACCCGCAAATAGCATGGTAGGCAGTGGGAATTTAGTGCTAAGGCACTCCGTTCCCTATTTTCCGTCGAATTCTGAAAGCGTTATGTGACACTGAGCGCTACACACCAAAGCGAAGAAATGAAAATATTAAATATTTAATTTTCTCGAGTGGGAATCGAATCCACATAAAGTGTGTGACTGTAGACGCAATAGGTTGTTCGTTCGATTCCTACTCGAGGAAATTAATTAATTCATATTTTCATTTCTTCGCTCTGGTGTTGAGGCAAAGCTCAGCGTGCGAGTTGAGTGGCGGTACTTAACTGCGACTCAACACGGCGGAAAAGGGGTTCCAGGTTCCCACTGCCAACCCTGCTGTGTGCAAGATACAGCGGGACGCTAAGAAAACACTAAAATTATTTTTATTTTTTTTAAAAGTTCCTGATATTAGCGCTTTCAACCAAACTAACTCTTCAGCCTCATAATATTAGTAAGTAAAGATAATATAAATTACACACAATAGAATCTCAATTATTTATGTTTTGTCAGAAACAAGCTATCCTTATACATATTCAAATTAATCCCTAAGCCGGGTTAGATCATTTAATTATACTTATTTAAATATATACGAGTGCAGTAATGTCACGTTATGTCAAGAATATTTGTTACTACGCCTTATAATTTCTTTATTCGTGTTTAGAAAACATAAACGCCAATTGTGGCGCAGGGGCACAAAGTGTGACTGTAAAATCAACTAGTTGTGGGTTCGATCCCCACTCGAGGAAGTGAAATATTTATTTATATTTATATTTTCCTTTCTACACTCTGGTGTCGAGGCAAAGCGTGGCGTTGAGTTCCGCCACTTAACACGCAGCGCCTCCAAAACTCGGCGGAAAGTGGGTAACGGAGTGTCTTAACACTAGGTTCCCTCTGCCCACACTGCAGTGTGCGGGATACATTTCTTTTTTATAAAAAAAATATGTAGCAGGATGAACCCGCGCCCCTTGGACACCGTCCAGTATAATATATGTTTTCTAAAAAGTATTTCTTTTTTCTTAGTTTGGAATAACGCTTTAAAAATGTAAAATATATATTAATGTAAATAATTTTAATTTTAACATCTACATATTATATTAATAACGCTATAGTAATACTCCAAAATGAAGACAAATTTCTCAGGAATACGACGACGAAGTGTAGAAGGCAGCTGTACGTTAAATCCCCGGTACAAATAGCAATAGAGGCACATCTCAGCGCAGTCAAATTTTCCACCTGGCTTGTGCTGACGTGTGATTACTTTGCATAACGTAGGTGTTTTTATAAGATAGGACTATCTTTATTTGTAGAATGATACATATTTTTGTTTATCCCGGTAAAAAGAGAGGTTTTGTATGCTTGACATGTCTGTGTATGTGTGTCTGTATGACTGTTTGTGGCATCGTATCTCCCGAACGGATCGATCTACCGATTTTATTATTTTGTTTGAAGCTGAATTAATCAAGAGTGTTCTTAGCTATGATTAAGGAAAATAAGTACAATCGTTCGAAGATTATCCGCACTTTTCTATTTATTTGATTGATTCAATGCCAATTCGGGGAACGACTATAGTTAAATCATTTTAATTGCCTCGCTCTTGTGACAAAACTACAAATCAGTCAGCAATATCTCTAATTCGGAAAACGGAGATTAAAGTGTCTTAACACTAAGGTCTCCGTGTCTACTATAACATGTGAAGAGAATATAAATAACAAAATTTAAGGCGTGGTAACATATGTTCTTCATATAACGTGACATTCCTTTATATATTAAAATAAATATAATTAAAGGATCCAACCCTGCTTAGGGATTAATTTGAATATGTACATATAAGGGGAGCTTCCTGACAAAATATAGATAATTAAGGTTCTATTGTGTGTAATTTATATCTATACCTATTAATATTATAAGACTGAAGAGTTTGTTTGGTTGACGCGTTAATCTCAGCAACTTCTAAAACTATAAGGAATTCTTTTTATGTTTTAGCATCACGCTGTGTCCCGCACATAGCAGGGTAGCCAGAGGGAATCTGGCAACCTAGTGTCAAGAAACTCCGTTCTCATTACAACACTTCCGTTCCCCATTTTCCAACAAAATTTTCAAGGCATTGTGTGTTCAGTGGCGGAACTCAAAGCCGCGCTTTACCTAGTGATCAGAGCATGAAATGTAACTCAACGCCGCGCCTTACCTCGATACCAGAGCAAAGAAAGTAAAATAATAAAATAAACATTTCGTTTCCTCGAGTGGGGATCGAATCCACAACCAGGCGCGTTCACAATGAAATATTTGTGCCACCGACTTGCCTCGATATATAATATTTAAATTTATTGAAATTTATATCACTTTTATACAAATCTCAGTTTCAAAAGTTATCAATCAAAATTCCCATGGACCAATATTATTTACTGTTAAAGAATTGTTATCGACATCTCGCAGTACTCCCCCGTGGCTGACTCTAAAATAGGATCTATCTTCAAAGCTCAGAGTAAGCTTAACTTGAAAGATATAGGATTTAAATGTCATACATTATATTTAGTTTCAATATTTATTTATCATATATATTTTGATTTTAGAAAAACAAAGACATTTTTGGGTTGTAAAAAGCCTTTGTTTTGGTTACGGTTAATTTTTTGTACTGGAAAGTGGAACCCAGCATCGTTAGTAGTCAATCCATAAATAATGCAGGCAGACAATACAGAAAGAGAACCTAATATCAATAGAATCTGCGTCCCATTTTTTGCCTAATTTTCGAGAAATTGTGTGTTGAGTCAAGGAACTCAAAGCCGTGCTTTGTTTTCTTTAATTTCGTTTTTTTTTCTTGGGTCCAGAGCGAGGCAAAATTAAAAATATCAAATATTTCATTCCCACGAGTAGGAATCGAAGCCACAACCGTCACGTTTACCGTCGCACACCTTTTCCTTGCCTTAAATTTCTCATTCTCTCTTTTTAACAATATAAAGTGAGTTCCGCCACTGAACACGAAAAGTTTTTTCACTAAATATCTATATGTGAGAAAAAGTGGGTAGATCTAATCTATATATATATAAGGACTTGTGTTGACTGACTGAGGTAAGACGCACGCAGAGCCGCAACCACTGATGGTAGAAACGTGAAATTTGGGCAGATGTTTATTTTCATATTCTGGACATCCACTAAGAAGGGAATTTGAAAAATTTTAACCCTAAAGGTATGAAATAGAGGTTGAAAGTTTGTATGGAAAAAATTTTAATCTGTACCGATTTTTATAAAATTTGAAATTCAGACTCTTAAAAATAGTTCATTCAACACGTGTTTCATGGTTTTTAAGAATTCACCCCCTAAGGGTTCAAATAAGGGGTTGAAAGTTTATATGGAAAAATCTTTAAATTGCCACTGATTTTTATAAAAATTTAAATTCAGACTGTTAAAAATATTTTATTGAACACGCGTTTCGTGGTTTTTTAGAATTCACTCCTAATAAGCGGGCGAAGCCGCGCGCGCCCTCTAGTATCTATATGTGAGAAATCTACAAAAAAAATGAGAACCGATACAGTTTGATGAAACCCCAGCAGCAACATTTGGCTCACAAGTCACATCTATATCGAAATTTTATTTAATCCGCCCTCGCGAGTTGCTTTGTTACAGTCACAAAAGGGAGCCAGCTATCTATCACTGACAGTGTGAGCCTCATGAAAATGCGATTCGAA
>DWQW01013819.1:0-10039 GCA_018249695.1 Heliconius erato demophoon | reverse complement strand
TGAAACATTTTTTGTAGGTGCGGTCGAAAGGTTAAGGTTTTGTTATTTTCAACTTAGCATTGCAATATAATATAGGCCTATAAGCCTATATTATATTATTATATTCAAGCAGAACCACCGTTAAGAACAACGGCACAAAAGAATGGACTAAATCACCGTTCCTTGTTGATGTATACTTAAAACGAGATGCGACTGGTGGCAATAAAAATGGCAAGAAATGGGACATGACACTCACAATCAAAAATTTGACCAGGCACATGCAACTCTCTTTGTATAAGTACCAACTATACATATAATATTACGTTACACGTATATATATATACAAGGCACGCTATATACGAATAAGTTAAGAGTTCCACGGAAAACTGGTAAACGTTATTGCAGATCCAAAACTTTTGATTACCCAATTTGGATGTCAACATAGTGGAAGCATTCAGTAAATGTTACCCATACCCCTAAAAGTTTTTATTACGAAAAAAAATTATTACTTGATTAAAAACAGAAAATACGGAGGTCGATGGTATATTTACCTATATATTTAAGACAATCATATTTTTTTCCAATAAATGGTCTAACAAAATTAACATAACGTTTTCGACGTCTCTTATAAAATTGAGACGCCAAGAGTTAGTTTGCGAATATAGGTACAATGTACGAGATCGTATATCAAAACCGATTCACTTTTTTCTCATTCTTTCTTGTTTTTTCAGGAATTTAGTTTTTTAACAAAAGGTAGTCGAAAATGGGATTCTTAAACGCTCAACTGTTGACTCAACTTTATGAGACACAAACAGTGTCTTCAATAATATTATCTTTAAAAAACCTATTAAAAAAGTCCACGATGGTATATGTTTATCTCTGAAGATAGAGTCACACTAATCATTTTTATATATTTAATTGAAATTTAAATTTATCGGGTTATTGTTAATGTATTTTCTATAATTTGGTATTAATCCTTATCAAAATAAATATAATAAGTCACTTTTAATATTTCATCTAGTATGAAATTCAACTTTACTGTACATCATTATCATTATAATAAATACTTTAGTAGATATCACTGATGAGTAGAGCCAGACCTTCGTTATTTTATAAAGCCTAAAAGTTTCTGTGCGCAAATACCCAATGGGATTCATCGAGGAGATGAAATATTTACCTTAATTTATATTTTCATTTCTTCGCTCTGGCGTCGAGGCAAAGCGCGGCGTTGAGCTATGCCACTCAACACGCAATGCCTCCCGAATGCAGTGTGCAGGATACAGCGTGAAGCTGATTTTTTTTTACATTGTTCTTGTCAGTTACTACATGTAACTTTAGTATATTACATTCGTAGCTTCGTAGCTCGCGCTTTTAATTTATTAGAATTTAGAGTTATGTTAAGAATGTTATGTATTTTTATATTTAGGCACGCATGAAGAGTTTGATGACAGTGGACGAGACGAAAGGGATGTAAAGACTAGCTAGCGTTTGGCGCTCCGTTCTCACTGACTGCCCCGCTATAAATGCTACATTATGTTAAATATTCATATAATGCAAGCGGGCGAAGCCGCGCGGATCCGCTAGTTATGAAATACTTACTTTACTAAAAAATGCGTAAAGATGTCGGTTGATAAAATCTGACAATGAAAATTAGCATATGTCATATTAATATTAAGCCAATACAATATTAAACAATACCTTTTTAAAATAGCCTATATTATACCACACAATTTCCATATCATAAACGAGGTTACCCATTGACATGTTACATAAGAATATTTTATTACTTTTGAGGTTTTTTAGGTTAATCTATAAGTACCTATTTTACATACGGCTGACTCCGTATTATTCATGTTCGCCATTACGTTGGGAATAATATATACAAAGACATTCACAAATATAAAATACAAATAAATCCCATCATACACGCCACGGCAGGCAAACCAGTGAAACAACTTTATAAGTAAGCGTAAGTACTTCGGACGTAATCATGCAAAACTGAAAAAGGAAATTTTCCTTTCCTCCTTCCTGGAAAATTTCCTTTTTCAGTTTTGCATTTCCAATGTCAAACTTTGGGATCCTATTTAAAAACACGTGTAAGTATATACATTCCAACTCGCAGAAATTCGTTTACAGTATACAAACCACATAACTTGAACGTAAATGGAACCAATGTTTTTTGGACTAAGCGTGTTTTTCAAAATGTCTGCAGAAAACAGGTAAAGACGAGATTTTAAGTTTTTAGGTCCAAGCTAAGTTACAGGCTATAACTAGTTAAGCAATATTAGACCAAGATAGGTAGTAAGATATATAGTAATACTCGACCAAGATAAAGTCTGGATTTTGCTCAATGTGTATTTTTTTTATTTATCATGTTGTTTAAACATATTCATAACCGAATATCGTTAATTTAAATAAATTAAATGATTCTTTTTTAAACTTTAAAAGCAAAACACGTACCTGATTGTTAGGAAACGTCCCATCTTTATCAATAGCGTTGACTTGCGTGACCTTGGTGCCAATGGGTTCACCTTCAAGTACAGTTTCTTGTTCCCTCTCCGTGAACAGCGGGATCTCATCGTTGACATCTTCCAGCATTATGTACACCGTCGCTTCAGACGCCAATTGTTGTGCTCCGTTGTTCTGTTATTATATGTATGTTAGCGTTTACAATTTTTTATAAGGTACATAGATATAGGTAATTTAAAAGCATTCGAGATTAAAAAAATAAAAAAGTATAACAGCCTTACAACGTATATTTTGGTATTTGAGACATATGTATGTTTTATTCTCTTCAATATTTTGCTTGAGAATTTGAGAGACAGCATGGGCTGACAGAATTATAGCTATTTCGTTATTTTCATTTTGGAGTGTAATCGATATACACAAAAATATTTTTTTACGGTGGCACGTAACAAATCCTTGATATTCTCAGCTTTCCACAAATAGAGTAATCATGTATAAATATTCTTCTGGATCACTTTGTCTATTAGTAAAACCACATTGAAACGCAGTGTGTACATTAAATGTTTTAGGCATACATGACTTTGTTTTTTTACTATGTATAGACAAAGAATATATACATACTCACAATAGTAACAAAAACAATATTGTAAATATATCTACTATAAAGACGGGGCGTCACATAACAATTACCACATATATTGTTTCAGTTAGTGTTAAAAGTCTTACAATAAAGGGACAGTAAATATTTATTATGATGGTATGTAACAACATATTATGTATAACATACATATTATACATACTATGTACGTTACAGCATTTTAGGTCGTGAAGACTCGGCAGTAAGCAGACATATATATGTAAATGACTCGTTGAAGCTGCAATATCGATAAAACAGCGTCGTAAATCTCACCTCCACACGAATGGTCAGATTGTATTCTTTAATACTTTCGTAGTCTAGGGGGTGGTTCACTTTTATATCCGCCCAAGTAAAACCATTATCCGCCCTTTGTTGTAAATAAAATGTATGGAATTTGTTCGTCTGAGCCGTCGATCCGGGCATCAGCCTGTAGAAAACGGTCGGGTTGTTCTCAATACCCGAGCTGAAAAATTCAACAAACGATATAGATTTCTGTAACAATGAACGTTCGCTAAACATCTACTTTCACAAAACGACATCGATTATGAAATGCGTAAATTAAAAAAGTATAGGTACTAAGGGGGTGAACAAAAATCTAAATGTATATAATAATTCTCAAAAAATAATTTAATTTCAATTATTTATTGACACTACAAGATTTTTAAGGTGATATAAAATAATGAAGAAATCATAAAACATTACTCTATTTTTAACAATGTGAAAGTAATCATTATCATAAATAATGAGGAACACATAAAATTTACTAAATCTATCCATACATTCTTTATTTATGAATTTGAAACCTATTTGAATTTTAAAATAAATAACTCTATATTTATATTTATAGGAGCTAAAGGAAAGAACAAAATTTACTTTAGAATATATGAATAGACTGAGTATAATTAATAGATTTACTTAGATAGTGTGATGTGTTTAGTATAAAATGCTAAGCTTTTATAAGCATAGCTAAATCATTAGGTTAATAAAGTGATGTTAGTACTGTTTTTTTCTTTTTGTGTTCTTGTGAGTTTGAAATGTGTGATTTAGGACGAACAGATAGACCATAGACGTGTGAACCATCAACCAAAATTAATGCAATATTACAATAACTTTAGGTGCCCTTTTCATTTTAGTGATGCACATACAATATTATCATTCTCACTTTAGTGACTTAGATCAAATTAAAATCTGAAAATTAACGAATTAAATCTTTTTCAAGAACATCTTAGATTTTATTTTTATTCATAATCTAAAAATCTCGCGTAACTGTATTCTTATTTCTTACATACGCGCCATCTTGAGGCGAGTTCCATTACCAATTTACTAATGGTACAACTTTTCAAAATTATTTTAGCGCCATCTATTGAGGGAAAAACTGTGGCGCCATCTTAATTTAAAAGTTGGTATTATTATACGGTGAAAGGTTTGTAAATCAATTCAATTAAAAAAAACGCGACGTCCTATTTAATAACATAATAAATGAAATAAATTAATTGACACAAACTTTACTTGATATCGAAAACATTGTAGAGCAGTCTTCTATAGACTCTTTCAGAATCAATTGAACTGTAACTTGAATTAATATGAACAAAACTACACTTCCCCACGCCTAGGACGTTTTACCTATTTATATTGTTTACTCCAAAATCTGATTTTTTTGCAATTTTAGTTTTAAAAAAAATTATACTCCCATGAATTTCCTGTCTTAGATTAGATATATTTTAAAGATTCAATTAAATTTTCATATCCCGTTAGGTACTTTAAATTTATTTTGTATCTGTTTTTTTCTTAGTTCTCTCTTGAAAATTTATAAAAAATAGAAATTTCCCTAACAACGTTTCTTACAAAACAATACTTGGATTTCAAGCACTAGAAAATGAAATTATAAAGAATTGCCTAAGAAACTACGATTATTATAATACCATGCGTACACATAACGCCAAAGACGTGGTATACTATAATAGTCATATTATTGACTTAAGAAACTTTGAAGACGACAAAAATGCACGAGTACCAGATAAATACCTACATGCACAATTTAATGGATACATAGTTTGTTCATCAATATAATACCTACCATTCCTCGATTTTTAATGTTTACTCAAAAATATTTATTGTTTAGAATAATGCTGTTTGAATAATTGAAAAAAGAATTATGTTTTACAAACTAACATAAATATTTTTGAGCCTGTGATCCCATTCCACGGAAGCAGTGAGCCCTCTAAATGCACGCATGTGAATTTCAAAAAGATCACGTGTTCGTGACGATGCGGTTGCAGTTCACGGACAAAACATAACATCGTACCGAAACCACCAAGTGAGAGGCAAATAATAACGATGATAGAGGACGCTCGCGGCGCTCGTTTCCGCACAATGCTCACCCATATTGTCAACATCGAATACGCCGATTCTACGTTTATTTCTCTAAGAGAATATAAAGAACGTGCATATAAATATAATATTATGGATAAGCAGAACTGGTAAGAATGATAAACAGACGAGACGAGTTCGGTGGTGACAAGAGAGGCGGCAACACACGTGCAGGGGGCTGCGTGCGGTGCCCGTGCCGAACAGTTAGAGACGCACCTTGCTTTAACTGACACCACTTTGGCACCAACGGGCAAATTCTCTCGAATGTAGATGGGGCCGTACACCGTGTGGTCCCACACGGGGGGATTGTTCGCGCGATCCACTACGTCTATCTGGACTTCCACGGTTCTGGACAAGGGCGGGAAGCCCTTGTCTTGAGCCATAGCCTCCAACTTGTAAGTTTCTCGCTACCGAAAGATCGATGGAAACAGACAAAACCACGTCGTTAGTAGTGTTAAGAAGGGCGGCGGGCGGATGCCCGCTGCCGTATACCAACCTGGCTTTCACACTGGTCACTACGGTACCCACTGTGACATTCTCTTTGATGTGAACGGGGCCATACGTGGTCATGTCCCAGATGGGGGGCTTATTGTTCCTGTCTACCACGTCTAACTCAACGTCCACGTCCGCGGAGGAGGGCGGGGCGCCTCTGTCCGAGGCGCGCACGCGCAGGCGGTACCTGTCCCGCTACAGATACACGGGTCAGAGGTCAGCGGGGACAAACAAAACATAACATAACTCAAATATAAACATATAATTGTCGCTAATAAATAATTGAAAAAATAAATAAATCGAATAGATCGCTCTCAGATATTATCTGGTTACTACTGTTTAAATCATAGAATAAACCGACCATTCGTCACGCTCGCATCCACTAAGCCAAACTAAAATGATAGAAGAAAATACTGAGAGTTAATTACTAATACTTCAGATTCACTCACGACGTCCGCTTCCACGCTAGCTTCATTCGTGCTAGCTTACTCACTTCGCTCGTCGTAGCCGACGTTATAGGGTGCAAGAAAAGAAATTGGAAATAATACGTTCATGTATTATACATTTCCGGTCTGTACATTAGGGAAAAGACAAACTGTACATTATTTATACTTTTTACAATAAAATTAACTAAACTAATTTAAAAAAAATAAAGTAAAGTAACAAAAAAGCAGGCAAATGCATGCAGCTCTGCATACAAGACATGGCGGAAAGGTCAGGTTGTCATAAGAAGGTTTTAGTGACCTCGTAACGACTACTAAAAACGACACTCATTGTAATGAATATATTACAAACGATGGACGTTACGGTATACTGTACAAATTGGGTTTGAGAACGTAGCCCCTTTCACAGAAGGAATAATGTCACAACTGGCCAGATGGCCAAATTGCCGAGTGAGGCAATCTGACCATCTCAGTTATAAACTAACATTTTATAAATTTACATAAAGTAGTTGTACCCTGTAAAAAATTTATTATTATGATGATTATTCTAGTAATATGATATCATGTAGCATGAGTAGTCGTCTCGACGGGCGGTATGAGGCGGGATCGAACCGGCTCGTAAAGTCGCTCCGCAAAATAATATCAGAGATTAGTAACAAAACATGTACATACATATAATACTGATAGGTATGTAAAAGCGTAAGCTTCCCAAATCAACCGATTAAATTACAATAAAATAAATTTCAAAAACTAGTCATGTGCGAAATATACAGAAGTGCGGTTACGGAAACTGTACATGTTTTAGAACTAAACATAGGTATCAACAGTGAAATATTTACAGCGGTATTACTTCATAAGTATCATACACAAGTTTGTTCTTATTCAAGATAGTCAATGCAAGATGGTGCTGCGGAAATAAATCTTAATGAAGATTTAGTGCTGAGCCGGCGCTGGCGGCAACTGAAAGTAATCGTGCTGAAGAAGAACAAGCGCCGGCGCCGCCCCTCCCCCTCCCCTCCCCCCACTCCCCGCGCCCCGGCTCGCCCCCGCGCCCCTCGCCCCGCGCCGCGCCTGATGGACAACTACTCCTCACAGGGCGGCAGGATTACCCCTCCACAGCAATATACAGCGGCCAATTTAGAACTATTTACAGTTAATAAACTTAAAGTAGGTGCCAATTGAATCCTAAGGCCTGTAGGTAGCATTCATCCATCAAACTTTATATTAAAGTTGATCTCTTTCATTCATCCATCTCGGCACAAGTTCTCGCGCGTTATAGGATTAAAAGCATACTTACGTCTAGTGGTTTCTTTAAAACGATCCATCCGGATTCCGGTTGGATCTCAAAGTAATCTATATCCCCAGGGTTATAAGGGGCGCTTAAAGTATAAACTATAGCTCCATTATTGTCAGCATCCTCATCGGATGCCGACACTCTGAGTATATTCGTGCCTATACTGGCATCTTGTTTAACGTTTTCCACGTATTTCTGCAAGATATCACGACAAACTTTAAAAGAATGCGTTTTAACATATAGCATGCTTAAAATAACATGCAAATAATATAAAAAATCTACGCTACTATTTACAAAGATACTTACTTGTCTGTCAAACAATGGAGGGTTATCATTAACATCAGTTATTTCAACTGTAAACGAACAAACACCTTCCAGAGAAGGTTCTCCCTGATCTGTGGCTTTTACTGTCACAGATACAAATTTTCCGTCGTCACCTTCTCTGTCGAAGACTTTGTTCGTGGAAACTTCTCCTGTTTCCTCGTCGACAGTAAACTTAGTGCCCTTTTGATTTGGTTGTTGTACAATAGAATACTTAACCTGACCGTTGACACCTTTGTCTTCGTCCGTTGCATGTACTTTTATGACGGGACTCCCATTAGGAGCGCCCTCTTCTACTTTTGGAAAATATGTTGGACAGTCTTTGAATATGGGTTTATTATCGTTTACGTCTGTTATAAAAACGACGACCACAGCCGTAGACGTATGTATCGTAGCATCACCGTTAACGCAGCAGGCGCCGTCATCCATAGCGGTAACGTTCAACTCATACTTGTCTCTGTCCAGTGATATGGCTTTATTATGTAATCGAATGACGCCAGTAATTTCTTCTATAACAAATTGTCCAGAACTAGTGCCGCCGCCTACGAACCCAAAACGAACGTTATCACCGTCTTTATCTGATGCCACCACCGTTGTAACGAGAGTATTTGGTCCTGCATTTTCATCGACGTTAGGCGTGTACACTTGCTGCGAAAATTTGGGTTCTTCGTCATTTTTGTTCTTAGTGTATACTCTTACAGTTGCGGTGCCTGTTTTGGCAGGCTCTCCCTTGTCCTTAGCTGTGACGACAAATTCATAATACGCGTTATTGTTGTCAGCGTCAAGTTGCTTGTTATTTGTAATGATGCCTTTAGAGTCCACGCTGAAATGGTCATCTGAAATGAACAAGAAACTATTTAAGCAAATGAAATATAGTAGTTATTGGCAAACGCCTGTATAATCGTCCATTGCCATTTGGTATGAATCCGACTATTACTGGTATGTTTATAATATAAAAAAATTAAGTAGTCTCTAAAGTGCATATATGGTAATGGTATCAGTAATCGACACTTTAAGGAAATGGCATATACCACGTATATTAAAAAATACTAACGTTTTAAACAATAATTATAACAAAGTATAATGAAATACATTTTAAGTAACAATAGCTACATACATAATTATTAAAAAAAAAGTTAAATTAAATTAGCTTCACGCTGTATCCCGCACACAGCAGGGTAGGCAGAGGGAACCTAGTGTTAAGACACTCCGTTCCCATCTTTCTGCCGAATTCTGGAGGCATTGCGTGTTGAGTGGCAGAACTCAACGCCGCGCTTAACCTCAACGAAGCAGAGCGAAGAAATGGAAATATAAATTTAAGTAAATATTTCATCTCCTCGAGTGGGGATCGAACCCACAACCAGTCGGTTTTGCAGTCACACCTCGTGCCGCTGCGCCACGGCCGACCGGCCGACATAATTATTAGAGACCTAAAAATATGTTTGAATTGCATAATACATTTGTACAAACGTGTATTTGAATAAAAAACTCAGTTATTGTCACCTATAAATAATTCAACATATTATGTGGGCGCCGAATATAATTTTTTATTTAATAATTTAATCAAAAAAAATAATTGTATTGTATTTATTCCTGATTATAAATAAAACAATATTACTATATAATCTTACTAGTTACTAGCTTTTTAAACATTTTTAAAGTGTTATTCCACACTTAGGAAATAAGTAGTTACTAGCTGTATAGGGAGTAAATTTGTCATCAAAATAGCTTTCAAGGATTTTTTTGGCTACTGTTTTGTTTGCCCGGTACTTAGTTCTTGTCATTTGTCTAGTGAATAGTTTTTTCTTCAGTCAGTAAAAAGTTATATACAGATAAAAATAATCGTTATCGATAAATAGAAAATATATAATTTAGATGTACTTAGTAAATGATATAAATGACAATAATATGCTAGCTTCCAATAGTTTCATAAAAAAGTTAGTAGCAAGATATCTTATTTATTAAATTAACATTAAAAAATATAGCTACGGTAAAAAATATTTAAAAAATACCTTGTGATTAATCTCTTAATAATTA
>DWQW01013818.1:0-10040 GCA_018249695.1 Heliconius erato demophoon | reverse complement strand
TACTCCAGATCCTGGCGATTAGATCGTGCCTTCTAATGGCATCGAGAACATGACGCATTCCAGCGTTTATACGCTTCCGTTGTTTTGTGACTGAATGAATACAAATAAAAATTGATACCAATTTTAATTTTGTATGTGTTTATGTCACACGTCACGTCATAGTCATTTTTACAATATTTTTTTTGTGTTACCTTAAAAGGTTGTAAAAATATGATTATTCATAAGGTAGTATAAGCCTATTTCAGGTATTCCCAATTTGGCAGTAGTCATCAGAATCTACGCGTCAAGTTAATTTGAGTGATGACTTGTAAAAATAAAAAAAAAAACATTTAAAAAAAAACATTTAAAAATTTTATGTTTCGCGTTTCTCAATTTCAGTGTTGATTATAAAAAAAAATGTGTAACGATATTTTAAGTAGTCTTAATAATGTCATCTGATCCTACATTACTATATTATTATATATAAAATATATGTACATCTATAGTAGGTACTTAGGGTAAGTACCATACACGACTATTTAAACACCTAATATATTATTTTTTCTAAAAACCTTTTGGATATATGGTTTTCTAATTTTTTCTTTTATAAATTTAAAAACATAATAAAAATAACTTTTTTGTACTTAAAAAAAACTCTACCTACCTCTTCTGTGATCAAATGATCTCCATGCAATTCACCGAGGCTCGGCCTTTTAAGAGCTCTCTTAGAATTTCTGTAATTCTCCATCCGAGGCAAGGCTTCTCTAGTGAGTTGTGCGAGAGATCGCTTTCTTCTCCAACCAGCGTCATGAAGCCACGTGTCAGGTTGAGGGTTGGGGTCCCCACGTTCCATGTTCTCCACGGGAGTGCGTATTGGGCGGGATATAATACTTGCGCCCATGTGGATGCCATTTTTCTTGGATTCTGAGTCGACAGTCGAAACTGTGAACCTAAACATGTATATACGTTTTAATAGTTCAAAAAATTAAAAGCAAACGCTAACAAATTATGTTTTATAATAATTAACAATATTTTTTTAACATTTTTAAAGTGTTATTCCACACTAAGGAAAGAAAAATACTTATTTAGAAAACGTATAAAAATTTCAACGTAGCAAGACTCGAACCCACGCCTCTTGGAATCTGACCGAGGCGCGGGTTCAAGTCCCTCTACATTCAAATTTTTATACCTTTTCTTAATAACAAATTAACAATTAATAATAGTAACAAACCTGTTTTCCACTCCCGCCATAGTACTTGATTAAAGAAATTCTATCGGAAAATGATAACGTGTTTCATAATATTTACAGCTTCTTTTCTTAAAGTGATCTTCAGCCTCATAATTTTCTGTATTTGACCTAGAAAAAAAATGTATTCAATTACCTTGAATAGTACCTTTATACTGTTTTAAATTAACAGTCGTGGCGCAGAGGCACAAAGTGTAAACGCGACTGGTTGTGGATTCGATCCCCACTCGAGGAAATAAAATATTTATTTAAATTTATATTTTCATTTCTTCGCTCTTGGGTCGCGGCGTTGAGTTCAGCTAGTCAACACGCAATGCTTTCGGAATTTGGCGGAAAGTGGGGAACGGAGTGTCTTAACAAAAGTTTCCCTCTGCTTACCCTGCTGCGGGTTCACAGCATGAAGCTGATTTCTTTCGATCTATTTATTTTATTTAAATTAAAATTTCGAACAGTTTATTTGTGAAAATGAAATTTTAGTAGGGAAAAACCATGGATCTATAATAATTTAATAAGTTCTTTGATTTTCACGATTATTACACATTTTAAATGAAACTATTTTAACCGGATTAATCAACATCAAAATTAAAACGGGTAGACTACCCGTGACCACGGACTACTGCAAAGTGTTCGAAACGTCGGGTTTCCAAAAATGTATAAAAGTACAAAATATACGCGATTAATCCGGTTAAAATAGTTTCATTTAAAATATAATAATTTACGTTAATATTTGTGCTATTTTGTTACCGTTGTTATCTTAGATCATATTTACTTAGAATATAGACGGTACTAAAGTTAAATATGACACCGAAAGGATTAACTAATCTACGATTAGAAATAAAGTGATGTATATTAAATACGTTGAATATTATATGTAAGATATAACATGAAAATATTGCTATTTAAGTTCTTGATTTGTTTCTTACTCATTTTTATTGATATACAGAATTTTAAATAAAATTTTAATTCACACAGTGAGTAGTCACTGTCTCAAATATGACTTAAAAACTTCAATTACAGAACAAAGTTAATATGTGGTTTTGTAACAAACATGTTATACGTTTTGGAACAGCACAAGCGTGCGACTGTAAGCTGTATGTTGCGGGTTCGATTCCCATTCGATAATACAAGATATTAATATTAATAGATATTTCAGGCGTTTAGTTCCGCCACTCAACACGCAATGTCTCGAAAAATTCGGCGGAAAGTGTGGAACGGACTGTCTTAACATTAGGTTCCCTCTGCTTATCCTGCCTAACCTGTGAAGCTGATATTACAAGACAAAATTAGACACAGTAATTTTTCATTATGACACTCAAAATAATAAGAACTTTTAAAGTTTATAAATATAATATAACATTGGACATTTAGTAACGTTTCATTTCACTTGTCGTTATCTGGAAAAATATAAAACAATACAAATTCATAAACAATACAACACAATGCATAAAATGATGAATAATTCGGATGCTGCAAATAATATATTTTTTCATATAATTATAATTAGTTACACATGATTTTAAAAATCATTTTTTTTGTATTTTTATTCTTTTTTTTGTATTATTAAATTAAATGGAATGGATTTGAAGAGGAAAAATTGTTTACAGCGCCATTGAGATCAGACACGAGGTGACCGTACAGCCGTATAGGTACTTGACCGCAAACACTATATAATATTGTTTTTAGAAAACAACCACAAGTAGTATTAACTACACTACTTCAATGCTATTATATTATCATTATATAGTATATTTTTAAGCACTTGAGGCCAGTCGTGGCGCAGCGGCACGAGGTGTGACTGTAAAACCGACTGGTTGTGGGTTCGATCCCCACTCGAGGAGATGAAATATTTACTTAAATTTATATTTCCATTTCTTCGCTCTGATGTCGAGGCAAAGCGCGGCGTTGAATCCTGCCACTCAATACGCAATGCCTCCAGAATTCGGCAGAAAGTGGGGATGGGAGTGTTTTAACACTAGGGTACCTCTGCCTACCCTGCAGTGTGCGGGATACAGCGTGAAGCTGATTTAGTATCAAAAGACGTTTTGCAAGCACATTCACGTTGCATGTATATAATGGTACTATATTGTTTAAAACTATTATATCTAAATAATTGCATGGTGTATATCATAAAGTTGAAAAAAACGGAAGGTTGGAAAATTATATACTCTTAGGAATGTTTTCTTCTGATATAAAAACTCTCCTTTCTGGAAATCCGGAGCAGGGTATTTACCGCAACAGAACACAAAAAAAACCTCATAAAATATTAGGTGTATGTACCTATATTTGTTTTTGTTGCTTTAATTTATTTTGTGAATGAATTTAATTCTTAATTGCGTTTTATGGCTTAAAATATTTTAAGATGTGACATAAAGTTCTACACCAAATTATATAATTAATTCATCCATCGATCTCTTTTCTCTTTTTTTTTACTCATTTTCAAAAATCTACAAAAATATTATTTAATTGTGATATTTAATTCCCGTTAAATAACGTAAACAAATAATAATAATAATAATAAGGCCAGTCGTGGCGCAGTGGCACAAAGTGTGACTGTAAAATCGACTGGTTGTGGGTTCGATCCCCACTCGAGGAGATGAAATATTTACTTAAATTTATATTTCCATTTCTTCGCTCTGATGTCGAGGCAAAGCACGGCGTTGAATCCTGCCACTCAATACTCCAGAATTCGGCAGAAAATGGGGAATGGAGTGTCTTAATACTATGTTCCCTCTGCCTACCCTGCTGTGTGGGGGATACAGCGTGAAACTGATTTATAACAAATAATATTTTATATTAAATATAAATCAAGTATTTATCTCACATACTGTTTATTTTTATAAAGTTTAATATAATCAAATACTTTTCAGGGACAGAGTACCCTATTCCCTACCCACCCGGTGTCGCTGTAAAAGCCAGTAGAACTAACAGCATTAACCTCAAAATCTCAAAAATTCGAAAAGAAATAAAATACTAAAAAAGTAAATAATTACTTAAAAAAAACCAAACAAACAACTCTCTTAATAATAATAATAAAAATCAATGATTTTAATATAGTCATCGACCAAGTCTCGTACGTGGGTGTGAAGCTCGCCTTATAAAACGACGTCATACATATCGAGAACTAGAAGCTCGTGCGCGAATCGTTGCAGGCTTTCGGGCCAGTTCTATCCGGTTGGAGTCGGTTAAGCTCACGTGTTCCACCACCACATGTATAGAGTATAGGTACCTAAATATATATGGTGAATGTGAATGATGTTCCACTATAATATTGTCGTTTACTTTAAAGTCTTCATATTTAAAAAAAAATCAATGATTGTAATTATATTGTATAGTAACTTGATTTTTTTGAATTTCGAAATGGCAGGCCAGTCGTGGCGCAGCGGCACAAAGTGTAACTGTAAAATCGATTGATTGTGGGTACGATCCCCACTCGAGGAAATGAAATATATATTTACATTTATATTTTCATTTATTTGGTCTGGTGTTGAGTTCTGCAACTCAACACGGAATGCCTTCAGTAGTATGCGGAAAGTGGTGAATGGGGTGTCTTAATTCTAGGTTCCCTCTGCCTACTCTACTGTGTGCGGGATACAGCGTGAAAGTTAATTTTAAAATTGCAAGGTTTAGAGGTATAGTTAATTGACTAGAGGTGTTCCTTTATGATACGCGGGAATCCTATCATGATTAAATTTTATATGAAATAGCTCATACTGCAGATAAATAAAAGAAATAATTTTTATTTACAAATTGTATTGCAATTTGTCGGTTACATATACAAGTATGAGTCCCTGAGACTTTCCAGTAAATAATCGAAGATACTTGCGTTGGGAATGACTCGCTTCTCCGTTTGATACATTTAAGCTTAAAAAAACAATAAACAGACATTACAGAAAAAAAAGCTTGCATACTTATAACTGACAAAGAAAGAAGAATAATAAATGATATAAAATAAAATAAATCCTAGGAATTTGTCATGAGAATTATTTTGTTAAAGTAATATATAGTTCATTATATATATATATATATATATATATATATATATATATATATATATATATATATATATATATATATATATATATATATATATATATATATATTGTGTTTCCGCCGAACTTTTCGAGGCATTTGTATTAAATGGCGGAACTCAACGCCGTTTTTTTTTGTCTTGGTGCCAGAGTGGCGAAATGAAAATAATGATAAATACTTTTCTTTTTTTTTTTCCTAGCCTGTACTGTCCCATTGTTGGGTAAAGGCCTCTCTCCATTTCTTCCATTCTAGTCTATTTTGTGTTATTGAACACCAGTCAGGCTTGTATTTGTCCAGCTCGTCTCGCCATATCCGTTTCGGTCTGCCAATTCTCCTTTTAGAGTTTGGGATCCAGCTGGTGGATTTTAAATACTTATTCCTTCTCCCAAATGGGTATCGAACCTACAGCCGTCGCGTTATAGTCACACCCTTGTGCCCCTGCGCCACGACGGCCTCAATTAAGAAACAGTAGGAAAACTTCACACCTTTAAAAGACAGCGTGGACCTTGAGAAAAACACACGTAGGTAGTCATAATTTAAACGATTAGATCAGTGGACAACAAAGTGTACTGTTCTCGGACATCGCATGTCCATTTTAATAAAGCCTGTTTACAGGTGCCTTTCATTTAACGTTGGTTAAGTCGTGGATGACAAACAATATGAATATTGTACAAAATAGAAATAAGAAATGATAAAATAAATATTTGTAGGGTACCGCTTAAGGAAAAAAGGAACCCTTATAAGATCACTTTGTTGTCTGTCCGTCTGTATGTCTGTTTGTGTTTATTACAAGAACTCTTGGAGATATCGAGTTAAAAGGAAATAAGGAAACCAGATAAAAGGACTCTGGCTAAGCTAAGATTAAATTTCAGAAAAAGCTCCAAGACAAGACCTCCAATTTTTCTACGTAACCCTCGGTGGGCGAGGCCGACTCACGTTTGTCCGGTTTTTCCCTTTAAGTACTGCGACTGTATGAAACCGAGAATCACCGATCGATCAGCAAATCAAACGTCGCAAGTGGAGCTGGATTGGGCACACGCTGTGCCGAGGTCCTGACCATATCCCGAAGCAAGCTATAGACTGGAATCCTCAAGGAAAACGCAAACGTGGCCGTCCCAAGCAAACTTGGCGACGTTCAGTTTTAGACGAGACGAAGAAGATTGGCAAGACATGGAACGAAATTAAACGAGAAGCTCAAGATCGTGCAAAATGGCGAAACTCTGTGGATGCCCTCTGCCCCAACTTGGGGGTATAGGAATATAAAGAAGAGTGCAGTTCATAGTTAAATATAAGAACTACATATGTACGTACATAGATTTACGTACCCTCTATATTTTAATTGTAATTGTTGTAAAAAAGTTCTTAAATAATTAACGAGATTATATTAAGAAATAGGTAAAAACATACAGTTAAACATACTTTTAACATCGCCGTTTTATTACCGTGTGGAATATTTTATATGTTTTTTAATTTATGATTTAGAACAAGAACGAGCGTTCATGTAAATTAGAATAAGATCCGCTCATAAAATTCGTTAGATACAGGTTATCATAGCCAATGTACATATTTTTTATTTATTTATTTATTTGTACACCACTTATATAAAATAAAAAAAAAACAGAAAAGAAAACAAATGTACTAAAAGGTGGCCTTATGGCTAAGTAGCCATCTCTTCCAGACAACCTTTAGGGCAAAAAGAAACTGTCATAATATTAAGAAGGTGGGTGGTGGACTTAGTTAATTAAAAAAGTATATTAGTTAGTTAAAAAAGTATATTAATAAACAATATATTTATTGAGGCCGGTCGTGGCGCAGCGGCACGAGGTGTGACTGCAAAACCGACTGGTTGTGGGTTCAATCCCCACTCGAGGAGATGAAATATTTACTTAAATTTATATTTCCGTTTCTTCGCTCTGGTGTCGAGGTTAAGCGCGGCGTTGAGTTCTGCCACTCAACACGCAATGCCTCCAGAATTCGGCAGAAAGTGGGGGACGGAGTGTCTTAACACTAGGTTCCCTCTGCTTACCCTGCTGTGTGCGGGATACAGCGTGAAGCTAATTTAATTTAATTTAATTTTAAATTAATTTCCATTTAAGAACATTGAACACTTTAGTACGTTTGAATTGGCGAAGTTCCAAAATTAACAAATAATTACAGCCGGCTGTATACAAAACGATATTATTGCAATAGTTTTCCGCTCCGTACTCTATAGTCTACGTCATAAAATAGAGTGTGCTAGAGTTAAAGATGTTGTAAAAGCGCTTTATTTGTATATTTATCTTAATCCTATAAGAAAATTTATTATTTTTTTTTTCATTTACATTAAGAAATATATAATTTTAATGTAAAATCCTACTAATGTTACAGATTTTTAAACATTTTTTTTAAAGCGTTATTCCACACTTAGGAAAGAAAAATACTTATTTAGAAAACGTATAAAAATTTGAACGTAGCGGGACTCGAACCCGCGCCTCCTGGAAACCAACCAGGAGTACATCTGTAATATTAAGTATAATATTACAGATGTTTATTAGAATGGATGTCTGTTCCATTTTCACGCTAAAACTACTGAATGGATTTCGATGAAGCTTCAAAGTAATACTGTTTATTCATCTAAGTAACACACACGCTACAATTTATGTAAATATTTTATAGAATTTGGCTATAATATAACAATGAATATAAGCGGGCGAAGCCGCGCTTGAGTTCCTAGTTTAATAGGTGTATTGATAAATATATATTTATTGCCCAATAGACTTAAAAGCTCCTTTAAAAAAAATGCGAATAAAATATGTGCCTATATAAAAAAAATCATTAAAATATTTTCTACATTTTTAATAACACCGTACTTAAACATTAACTGTGAAACAATACATAATCACTCGGTGTGGTTATGAGCTGTCTAACGACTGTGCTATTATAAAATCATGTGATATATTTTAATAAGCAATGATATAATACATTTATTTTAGCTTTAGGTAGGCAGACGGTGCCTAATGTTAAGACACTCCGCTCCCCATTTTTCGCTGGATTATGAAAGCATTGTGTGTTGAGTGGCGGATCACAACGCCGCGCTTTGCTTTTTATATAATACATTAAAACAAAATTTTTATTTAGGAATAATATAATAACGTATGGCTCTTTGAAAAAAATGCCCAGATTAAGTATGAAAAACCCATAATACCAGCTGAACATTGAACATAAAAAAATAGCGTCTTAGTAAAAGTAATCCACCATGACCAGTTTTTTTTTAACAGTTCTCAGCCAGCTACTCTATACCATAACTAAAAAGTTCAGCTAAACTATATGAAATATGGAAATGGAGTTTAAATAGTTTTTTCAGGATTTCCGTTATATCTTCACATCTTTTTTTGACTTCATTTTACATTCTTTCGTACTCATTTTTATAAATATTCCGTGAGTTCTTGTGGAACCAAAATAGGCAGAGGTTCCCTCTGCCTACCCTGCTATAGGCGGGATACAGTGCGAATCTGGTTTTAACTATTTTATTTATGAAACGATTAAAATAGAACAAATACAAAAAGAGAAAGAAAGCTTCTTAAAATACAAGAGTGCACTTGAATCGATTTAGCCGTTTCTAAGATTAGCATAAATAAACGCACATACACAGAGAGAAACTGAGCAGATTCTATTAATGCAATAGAACCTGCTCGTTAAATACCCCCAATATTTTTTTCCCAATATATCTCCATGTACAGTCATCGATTCGGTACGATTTTATTATATCTAAATATAGATAGATATGTTGTTTTTTTTTTTGCAAAACAATTGAATATCCTTATGAGAATTACAAAAATGCAGCCTAAGGTTTTAATAATTTTCATGTTAGAAATCTTAACTGCAAACATACATTATAGGTATACTAAAACACGAACTTAATTCAGTGTATTAAGTAAATAATTAAGTAGTTTAAGCGGGCGAAGCCGCGAGCGGGTCGCTAGTTATACAATAAAAGTGCTTATTTTTTATTTTATCAGTAAACAGTACTAATTCTTATCTATTTACTAATTATTTACTTACTGAGTAAATGACAGCCTCTCAGAGATAATTTTTATACGCGGCGTATGTTTATTTTGCTACCGCTACTAAAATTTTCAGTTTCATTGCCATTGCCATATTAACCTAATAACATTCTGCCTATTACGATATAAGTTTTTATAATATAGAGCTTCACGCTGTATCCCGCACATAACAGTGTAGGCAGCAGAAACCTAGTGTTAAGTCACTCCGTTCACCATTTTCTGCCGAATTCTGCTATACCAATCGTGAGTTTTACGCGTTGAAACGTGGCGGAACTCACGCGCTTGCCCCAATACCAGTGCAAAAAAATGAAAATAGTAAAGATTTTATTACCTCGAGTGGAAATCGAAGTCACATCCAGTCGCGTTTATATTCACGCACTTGTGCAAGGCCGTAAGAGCATTTTATAAGGTAGGCACTCTTATACAAATTACCTTAACAATCACAAAAAAAATTGCTGCTTTATAATAAGGCTTAGATAAAATTAAAATTTCGTCAATTCTATACATATATATGTTCTACCGTTGTTATCGATTAACATTAACCGTAGCGTAATATTTCTAATGTAACTAGACTGTGTTTTCGTGGAACTATATTCGAGTGTATCGTAATGGTGGATAATATAAACAAAAGTTATTTACGAAGTTTATTAAATTAATAAAAGTCTTCCTTCAATCAAAGGCAGACTTCCCGATTACAAGAAGTGATCAGTTATTTTTGTAATGTTTAAAATAAATACTAATAT
>DWQW01013817.1:0-10040 GCA_018249695.1 Heliconius erato demophoon | reverse complement strand
TCACCGACCGTTACATAGAAATAGTATCTTGTTTCATTCGGCGATCTCCGTGTTCCCACTATCCGGAACCTATAGTGTACAGGGCGTCAGCGGCTCGTTCGTTCGAGATCCGCCCGTCCGGTACAACATTAAAATGTGACGTTTTATCACATTTTTACAATAGATGTCTATCATCTTGATATGAGAGAACTGTTATTTTCAATTTAATTCTTGTATTTTTTTTTTATTTTTTTTTTATTTATTATACGTAAAGGTATTTATGTATTGATTGTTTTGTTTTTGACGTTTCGTGCTTAAAGGCATGACTTAATGAAGCAACGCTTGGATTTTTTTTCGACAAAGTAAAAGCAAACAAAGAAAACCCCAATACGGACAAGGTGGCTGTTGTTAACGTGCAAGTAAAGTGTACGTGTACACGTAAAAGAAACGTGGCCGAATCTGATATTATCGATAAAAGTTTGAGAAACATGATTTTTTTTGTTTTTAATTTGTCCCAAGCCTAAATGAATAGACTATACGTACTTACACCTACGCACCTATCCCGAGCAACGTATAGTGTAGGTGTGTGGGTGCAAGCAACTTTTAGTTTTTTTAAAAATAGTCAATTTTATGATTTAAACAGTATATTATACGACATTACATTATAATTAACATTACATTATTACCTTAACAAATTATTACTGTTTCGATGTTGCTATATATCCTTAAATCGTAATTTACCAATTACTTTTTATTTTTTAAATTACAATGTTTCGAATTATGAATTTATGATAATGTGGAAAATATACCCCTGTACAAAAATATCTCAAAATATTTATATGTATCCGTGCCTCAAAAAAGGAACCTTTATAGGATCACTTTGTCATCCTCGTCTGTCTGTCTGTTCTGTGAAGACCGCGAAGCGAAATTAGCTTAGCTGAAATATATAAAAAAAATAAGCTAATTCAACACAACGTCGTTTTATACAAAAATATTTTTTTTAACAAAACGACGAATTTTATTTTATGTAATAAAAATAAACTTATATGGAACTATATATTTTCGCTACCATAGCTTTTGTACAGTATTTTGTGCTTTATACCTATATTTTTGAAAAAAAAAACTTTTCGTAGATTTATAACAAGAGTGCGACTACCAATATTATGATTAACATTGGTAGTCTCACTCTTACTCATATAGGAGAGTTAATGATCTTAGTAAGATCATTAACTCTCCTATATGAAAAAGCTTAAACAAAAACAAAATTCCCGAAATTTATAAAGACAGACATCGAGGTAAAAAATGTGGATTTCGACATAACCCTCAGACATTATTGAAAGCAAACACCATATGAAAAATGTTTCATGTGAAACTGTAGCCTTAGAGATGAGGTGCCATATGTGGAATCAATGTAATAGTTTCCCTGCACTTCTTGTAACTGACAATTACTTGAACAAACTAGTGTATGGACCACAATGTATCGGTTCCAAAACACCGGCCTTGGAACAGATCCAGATCAGAAAAGGGTTGTAGAACCTTTTTTCTTCTATGACGACCCTCCGAGCCTCAACGCTATTTAGTTATTATAACAGCATTAAGTCCATCTTATCCAAATTAACAGGATTTTAGTTAAAATCCTCAATAATATATAAAATAAAATATTATATAAAATAAAAGAATAGAATGAAACATATTTATTTATTACAAAATATAAATAATAAAAATTAATACATATTAATGAATATCATAAAAAAAAAAACAATTTTATTGTTACAAAAGAAAACAGACGCATTTTTCTCATTTTTTATGCATACTATATGCTTTTTTTCTTACTATATTCTAATTATAGATCAGTATATCATTTGAGGAATAATAACTTTATTACATGCTTCAATTGGTTTTTGCTAAAAAAATTCAATTGACACCTAATACAGACGTCATTGTTTTCAAAATTGTATATAAGAAATATTTTTTAACATTATTTATCAGAATGATGTTATTTTTAGCAAAAGAATATGAACTAATTAGAACCTATTACAATGATTTTTCTTTGTATCTCCTTAATTAAAAAAAAATTAATAAGTTGTAGTATAAAAATTCACGCTATAAGAACTATGAAAGAAACACCTTAATAATAACAAAACCTATGAGATTCAATATAAATTCAATTTATGTTCAATCAAATCATGTCTTTCCTATTTTTACATAAATGTAGGTAACATAGTGACTTATCATTATACAACATGGTTTTTGTGAATCTAAATATTAACGGACAAAGAAAGACATTTAACATTAATTGACAAAATTAATATTCATACATTTTAGGTTGGTTGTGGTGTCGAGACACACGCATGCAACTGTAAATGTGACAGGTGGTGGGTTCGATTCCCATTCGAGGAAATGAAATATTGAATATATTTATGTTGATATTTTTCATTTAAATTGGCATTAAAATTACATAGATGAAATATATGATTTTTGTTAAAAATCTTAATATTTATACCTATATATTCTAAACATAAACAAACTATACTTAATTTATTTTCATTATTAATAAAAAATAAACAGTCACTTAGTTTAAATGGACGGATTAGTTACAGATATAAGGTAAGTAAGGCACAGTATAATTTTGTATATTTAAATACTGACATCTAAATATCTTAATAATCCCTATTGATTTTAAAATAGTAGGGATGAGTAAGTCTATATATAATATATTGGAAATAATTTGTAGCATAGTTTATGATAAACTACACATTGTTCATCCCAACAATACACAATGTAGAATAGAACCATGAATGATTGAACAATGAAACAAGGTTCCTTATAACTTTACTTTACAAAACCATATGTTAATTAATAAAGTATTATAAATATTATAAGAATACCTTATTGATTCATATATATCATGTTCATTTGCTTTTATACTTTACCTTTTTTTATTTATGAATATTATTTTGTTGTCTTTCGCTTATTTATATATATTTGAAAATCAATCATCAAATCAGATGACATTAATGTCATTTTCTTGAATTTAGTTCTTTTGAACTATTTCAAGCAAATAGAAAAATCATATTAGTCACAATAGGTTAAACATATACATCATCAAGCCAGCTATACTTAATATTAAAAATCCATGAATTTGTATGAAAGTGGCATTATTACATTCGTCATTAGAACAATAACATGCTTCCCAGTAAACTCCATTTTCATAAACACCCCAATTACAAACACCTGTCACACCTGTCTCGGCCACTGAAGCACAACGTCTTATAACTTGACGCCAACGTCCATCCCCTTTAATCAGAAAAAGTTTTACATGTAGGAAATTTAAAAAGAAAAAAGTAGAATTGCAATTATTTAGAAAAACATATCATGAAGGAATTCATTTTATTGAAATATATTTTCTATCATATATCTATTTTCTGCCATATTTAAGTTTTATTACATTAATATTTGTTTTTAAATAAAAATAAATCTGTATACATACTTAGGATATATTAATAAATCACTCTTGAGATGCGTTTTACATTCTTAGACATATGTATAATGTTGATTAATAAAAACAACATCTCAATCTCTATCTCAGACTTGAGAGTGGTTTATAATAAGAGGCCGTAGTAAAGTAAGCAGAGAGAACCTAGTGTTATTTCATTAGCTACTTTCTACCAGAAATCAAAACATTACTATATTGTTAACTAGGGAAACTAGAGGCTGCACTTTGTTCTACCATAGCAAAATTTTAATTAATTATTCTCTAAGATATTAGTAAATAAACTTACATATAAATCCTTTAGGGCCTTGTTGGGTAAGTTTCGTACAAAATGACCCTGGCACGTTAGATTCATCACTGTTGCATTCCACTGCTATATGACTCTCTGTGTCAAACTTTTTGTAGGCACCACAAGTATCCTCCAATAGATTTTGTGATGAAGAACATTGGTAGCATCTCACACAGAAAACTGAATAAAAATAACGAAAAACGAGTTATAAATATGAAAACTAAATTAGGATATTGTAAAAACGCTATTAACGTATTTCTTACCTGTAGGTGTTATGCAAAGAAATAAAAAAGTTACTGCTAAAGATTTCATGTTAATATTTGTTTAAAAATGCAATATCTCTACATTCAAAAACACGACACACCCCACAAATGTCAAAATACACAACAAAATACAAGTTATGAAGTTGATGCCAGTTTTAATCTTCAGTCACAAATATAACGTATATGTCAGCATTGCCATAGCAATAAATCATAGTTTTGTTGGAGAAATGGCCTCAATGGAGACGTATCAACAACACTAAGGTGTCGGAGTTTAAAATAAAACGAAGAGATGAGCTCAATCTTAGATGCGACGAGCTTAAGGCCCAGGTATCTGAGGCTATTAATTATAATTATATTAAGGGTGTGCTGACATGCAGTGAATGTGGCCACACTTTTTCTGCAAAAATCGGTTACTTTAGAACTCATCAACGAAGCTCTTGTTAGCCAGATGCCAGTCACTGTGGCCGAAAACGGTCAGGACAATATTTATTAAATTATAATTTTACTTTTACAATAAAATTTTTATAATTATAGTTTTGAGTCTAATCGTGGTGTAGAGGCACAAGAGTGCAACTGTAACATATCGTAGGTTCGATTCCCTTCCGAGATAATTGAATATTTTATATTTTCATATCCTCGTTTTGGTAATGAGGGAAACGTTTTTTTTATTATAAGCAGTTATCGTCTGTTTCAACTACAGCACGAACGGTACTTAAATTAATTCATTAGTATTATTATTTCTTAAAATAAATTGTACCGTAAAATGGAGTTGATAAAAACTTTTATAGACTTTAAGTTAAGACAAGTTACATTTAAGCAATGCTCAAAACATTTAAAGTAATTTAGACGTTAACATTTATCGTAATTTAAAATTTAAATATCAGATTGTTTTAATTTGAATAAAAAATTTGAGTTTTTAAAGTTAATATTTGGCTTTACACTTACCACATGTTTTTATACTCATTATATATTATAAAATACAAAAATATAGCTTACTTCTATTTAAATCGGACATAGGATCAAATGATACGCCATATGTGTTGAATAGTTGTTTCGACAGCATTTTTAGGAAAATAAGGATTGCGTTTTGTTAGCATAATGGTTTGTAAAATAAACTTATATATCTTTAACGGAGGGTATCCCGAGCTTCTACCACAACACCGCAATTTTAAATATAGTTCTGAAGATATCGACAAAAACAATAAGAAATATACTTTTTAGAAAACATATAAATTTAAAATATAGAGGGATTTGTACCCGCGACCAGTTTGGAAACCAACAAAGAGGGCTTGGATAAGAATATATAAGCATGGTGCATGTTAAACCTATAATGTCCATGTTACATTCTTTTAAACACATAATAGGATAATTAGTAAAGTTATATACCACTCTAGAACAAATAAAATATTGCACTATGATGCAATGTACATAATATAATAATGCCATTAAAATAAAAATAACAATAAAACAGTAGGTAAAATTAAGCAACCGGAAATATAAAATAATTATATCCTCAAACAAGTAAAAGATATACAACGTCTCCGACCACGTCGCAGAAGAACGGATCATCATTATGTGAAATAAAAAATATTTTATTTTACCTTTTGCTACTTTCCGTCCAATAGTAGGGTTTTCAATTATATAACAACTTTATTCTTAAAAAAAAACCTTAGATTCGTTAGTAAACCATACTCATTGAATATTATTATATAATAATAACTTTCTTGGTTATGTATCTATTCACCCTGTGAAATTTAATCACCATAGTTTAACGGCATCACAAAAACTATAATATATAATTTGATAGTAACACTGAATTAAACAAGCCTTCAGACAACAAACAGGCTTCAACTGTCAAGTGTCATCAATTTCACCTACAACTCGAAATTAAAGCTTATGTCGGAAATACGATTTTGGAGCTTTTTTTATTGTTTTATCATTTCTTTTAACTAAAACATCATGATTTTTTATACGAAACATATTTTGTTGTTATTCTTTGTCTTAAACTTCATATCAAGTGGTAAAATTCTGTTTTTGTATAACGTTTTCTTTAACGGTCACACCCAAAACATAAAATGTTTTTTTTTCAATTTTTGTTTCAGTTTTGTGTATTAAATGTTGGAACTGTAGATCTAACAATGATCCAAAATGTGCCGATCCATTCGACAACAGTACTGTTCCAATTACTGATTGTAAACAAGAGAAGGGCCTGCCTCATTTGCCAGGAATACGGCCCAGCATGTGCCGGAAAATAAGGCAAAAAGGTATCTTAGCTAATTATTTTGTAGTTTTATTCTGGACGAGAATTAAATTTAATTACAATTTAAAAGGATTTTTTTTGAGTTCAATTAAGTTTAATCAAATTAAATGTGCTTCACATTGTATACCACATACAGTAGGATAGGCGGAGGGAACCTAGTGTTAAAACACTGCTCTGCACTTTCTGCTGAATTTTCAAGGCATTGCGTGTTGAATGGCGGAACACAGCGAGGGGCCTTTCGCCTGGGTGTCAGAGAGAAGAAATGAAAATATTAATAAATAATGATTTATTTCCTTGAGTGGGGATTGAACCGTTGGGTAGCAGTCACCCTTGTGCCCCTTTGCCATGGGAAAAGGACTGGCTTAACACTGGGTTCCATCTGCATAGCCTACTATATGCGTGATAGTGTGAAACTAACAAGAAAATATATTAATTTCTATGATTAAAATTACCATTATTCTCTAATTTTCAGTTAATGGTGAATGGCGATATTTCAGAGATTGTGCATATCTTGGTGAAGTGGGTATACAGGGAGATGAAAGGTTTTGTTTAATGAGAACTGGTACATATAATATTTTCATAGAGTACTGTACATGTAACAGTAAAGACGGTTGTAATACATCATCCTTAATAAGTCCAATACCAATTCTTATGCTATTTTCTTTAATAGGTATATTTTATTGACAATGTCTAAGTATATGATAAACATTTTGTTTGAATGTTATATTTTACATGGAATTTAATTCATTTTTGCAATCCAAATAGTTAAAGAATGACCATAGTTAGAAACATGCCTAAAGAGTAGTTTAATTATTCACCTACTAAAATATTGTATATTATATATTTTTACTAAATGTGGTTTCAAAATATTCTTTTGTGTCATCTATATGTAACAAATTATATATGTAGTTCTCATGTGTCGATTGTGCCTCTTACATTATATGCTGTCTTATGTAAACAAATATATTATTTTATATTATACATTTACATATATTTAAGTCAGTTTTGTATATAAGAGAAAATCTCATTTTTCATTTAACTTACATTTTTATAAAATATACAATATTATATTAATTCACTTTTATGTGTAAAATCCTACAAAGTTAATATTCACAAGTTCCCAATCTCGTAGAACACAATATTTTAAAAATAGAGAAAAGAAATAATAAATTAAACAAAAATTTAATAAAAAATATATATATTGCCTATTGTAGTGAATTTTCACAGATGAATTAAAAGTATAATATTGCTCCTATTGTTGTGTGACTATTTTGTTGTACCAAAGGTGAGTTATAGTTAACCTAAATTTTATTATAACTATGATACAAATCTCAATAATTATATATATAAAAAAAGGAAACCAGACACAAGGTAAAGTGGTGCACTATAAAAGCTCAAATATAAGAAGCACACTGCATAAAACTATTTTTATGACAGACCAGGATAATGAGGAAAGTATTTTTAATTTCATGCACAATTAAAAGTTTTTGTATTTTTTTTCATGAAAATATTTGATGTAATTGACGACAAAAAGTCATAAAAGGATTGCAATATTTCTTAACGTTGACTGTTTAATTAATAATACATAAAAATAAAGCTAATTAGGGCTTTATAATAGTAAAATAATATCATAATGAAGAGTGGTTATGTGCAAATGTTAGGTTTTTTTTATGAAACTAGCCAATTACTTACTTGCTTGGATATGTATTAATATATTTTTTCTTTTTTTATTCGTTTACAACAAGTAAAGTTAAAAATTGCGAAAATAATCTTTAATATGAAATTTTATGAAAAATATGTATTTTTATTTTGTATCAAATGTAAGGTTATAATTTGTGAAAATTGTATATTAATCACTATTCTTTGTAATTTATATTTATTGTATTTTAGTAGGGGAGCCGAAGCCGGGACTTCTGGATTTTATAAATTTATTACCTGGGGATTCCTTGTACTCGGTTAAATACTTCCACCAAATTTGACTCCCATATATATATATATATATATATATATATATATATATATATATATATATATATATATATATATATATATATATATCTCCGCACCTACAATAAGCGATAAAATTAGTATAAAAAAATCATAAAGATTAGCTAGAGTATTCCTCCCCCCTGATTAGCGCAACACACAAGGTATTCCCCTGCGATCGCCAACTCTTCACGAGCGTCCATCAAAGCTCGTACCCTTTCTTCATGGGCGAGCTACACTCGCTTCCAGGTCAACAGCAATAAAGCCAAATCGAAAAAAAAAAGATATTCCACTAATCTGACAAATTGAGAGTGACGTAAAAAATAGCTAAAGCTAGAAAGTTGTTAAAAAAAATGTTATCTCCACATTCTCCAATTCTTATTCTACTTCAAACATACACACATAATCTTTTATTTACATGCTATTTCTTGAGCGTTTCCTTTGATTACGATCAATGATTTAAAAATGTATCTCTTATTAAGTAAGTGCCTTCAGATAATAGTAAGGTTATGAGATAGCACGTCTAGGTCATAAAGATGAACCAAATATATCTTAATCTGACGCGCTTGATTTTTTCAATATGAAGAAATTAATTTTACACATTCTAACAATGCCTGCGAGTTTGCGTCACATCCAAATCGGTAGATTATTTTGTAAGAGCTCTTTCAGGTTCACTTAACATCCCATTAGAAAATATTACATGCTCTATCATTTTTTTTTTCATTTTTAACCCTTACGTACGACCACCTCCATCATGGAAACCGTCAGATTAACTTGGATGATATCAATATCTGACGCTCTCGAGTAGCAGTAGTTTTTTTTATTTTTAAAAATCTATAGCCGCTCACCCCACCGATCAAAAGATATATATTATATGTTTTTTTTTTTCTTTTTATCATCTAAGCTTCGTTATCCAATAGGTCTCTATGACGCTCTATGCTATGTAAATCCTCATTTAGCATCGTCCCCTACTATTAAATGACATTATAAATAATTATGTATAAACTTCTTTCTTTTATCATATGTTAATATGAAGACTGATTATTCCGTCCAATGTTATTCAGTGATTTTCATGTTTTTTTTATTATATAATAAAAATATTTTCAAATATTTCTGTGTTTTTATTTCTCTCAATTTAATTATAATACCATTTATAATTATATTTTGTATACTATTTATAAGATATAAATTTTTGTCTTTCTGTTACCTTTTATGTAAAAAGTACTGAATAAATTTCGGTAAAACATTTTTTATTACATAGCTCGATATAGGTCTTCACAACTTATATTACTTTGAAGGTCTTCTAAGTGTTCATGAATTGCCTTCCATACCATTATGGTATGATACCCCATCAATCAAATCAAATCAGCTTCACGCTGTATCCCGCACACAGCTGGGTAGGCAGAAGGAACCTAGTATTAAGTCCCTCCATTCCCCATTTTCCGTGCTGAGTGGCGGAACTCAACGCCGCACTTTGCCTCGACACCAGAGCGAAATGAAAATATAAATGTAAATAAATATTTCACCTCCTCGATTGGGGATCGAACCCACAACCAGTCGATTTTACAGCCACACTTTGTGCCACGACCGGCGTTTGGTACCCCATAATACCAAAAAAATATTAACTTTAAATCTCTAAATGGAATCCATACCTATATTATAAATTCGAAAGTAACTCTGTCTGTCTGTCTGTCTGTCTGTCTGTCTGTCTGTCTGTCTGTCTGTCTGTCTGTCTGTCTGTCTGTCTGTCTGTCTGTCTGTGACGCAATC
>DWQW01013816.1:0-10040 GCA_018249695.1 Heliconius erato demophoon | reverse complement strand
CGCTTTTTGACTAGCAAAGTCATTAATCACATTTTCAAAATCAATAGTATCGACTAGTTCATGTTCAATTGACATGATAGCGAGATTGTATTTTTCATTTTCATTCTCTTATTTTTCTTGTACATTCTTTGATTCTTGATTGAAAAAAAATTAGAAGAATTGATCGTAGACTTTGTTGCCCCTTTCCATTTGTTGCCCGGTGCGACCGCACCGCTCGCACCCCCCCAGCTACGCCACTGGTGTTAGTATAAGCTATTAAAAAAATAAAGCATTCAAAATTAAGTGGAAAGTGGAATTGCGTGGAGTTTTCTTCGCTCCCAGTATCGGAGGGTCAGATATGGATTTTTTAAACAACATGGTTGGCAGAGGGAACGTAATGTTAAGACATTTTGTTCCCCATTATCAGAAAAAAAACGAGACATTGCGACTCATGGCCGGACTCAATGCTGCATTTTGTCTTGTTACCAGATAGAGAAAATATTACATAAGTCATTCTGGAGTGGAAATCGAATCCACAAGCCACCTGTTCATAGACATATAACGTGTCAATGCGCCACAACCTAAATTAATAATCATAAAAGCGTAATAGAATATCCACTGGGCTTTTCTACGTAATAAATAATTTATAAGAAATTAAATAAATACAACTTAAATAAATATGCAGACATGTTTGGTAGCTAAATGCTATTACTCAAGAGAATATCTCTACCTTCGTTAGATGATAACGAATATTTTTTTACATTTTAAAAATATATTTTTTGTATATTTTGTTTTCCAGTTTTACACTATATCCCGCTTGTAGCAGGGTAGGCAAAGGGACCATATTAGTGTTAAGACACTCCGTTCCCCATTGGTGAATTTTCGAGGCAAGTGGCGAGTGGCAGAACTCAATTTCGGACTTTTTGACTTGTTACCAGAGCGAAAGATTTAAAATATTAATAAATAATAACTCATTTCCTCGAGTGGAAATCGAAGCCACAACCATCATGCTTACAGTCACATGCTTGTACTTTTTATTCACGATGACCTCTGATATTCTCTTTATATTCTATGATATTTTTAATTTAATATGAATTAAATGATAATTAAATATTAACATGATTTTGTGCAGTAGTTTTTGTTTAAAAAAGGCTTTCTACAACTAACTTTTTTATGTTTATGTATGCATTCTATTCAAAGTCATCCTCGTGAATCATAAAAAATAGAGTAAACAGAAAAAACACAAAATTTCAGGTATTCACTTAAAATAACAAAAACTTATAAATAAAACAACCTACAACAATCCATTACAACTTACGTAGGGAACCCTAAAACGTAACCCTCCCAATTTGCCGAGACCGATCCACGAAGTTCGTTATCTCACGCCAAGGGAGGGCTATTATCTTACAAGAAATGATATATAGTAAATTGGCCTAATCTATACGCTCTATAGAGAATTTCTTTTGCAAATTATATGAGGTGATTGGTTGTGGGAAAGGAAAATGATCAAAAGCAATGAAAGCGATGATCGGAATAATTTATTAAATACTACGAAAGTCGGTGGGGCTGAAGTGATTTTTATTTTTTGTTTCAGCTATAGGTGTGGTAACTCTAATAAGCATAATACAATAGAAGTGTTTGAAAATAATTGTCGATATCGTTACCCAGAAGCAGAATGATAATGAAATTTAGCTTAACTTAGCATAACGTTGTATACCTAGCGGGGTAGTCAGAGAGGACGGCGCGCCAAGCGCTACGGTCTCTACATACCTCTTTCGCCTCGTCCATTGTCATCAACTTCTTCATACTCGTATATGCCCTCCAGGCCCTCCAGGGGACCTTTTTACAATCAGTCAAATGGTCATGTTAAACGTGCAGTTTTGGTGACGTTTCATTTATGTATCTAAGGCTTTAAGGGTTATCGGTAGCAATACTCCTTTCCGCATCCATCTCGTATCTTCCATCTCTATTAAACATACTTCCCAAATATACCACTTCATTCACATTTCTTATTATTATTAAGTTTATTTTTCCTCAAATTTTTATTTGAGCACAGAGAAGCTAGTGTTAAGACACTCCGTTCACCATAATAAAGATTTCCTAAATATTAATTTACAAATAAAAAATTGAATATGAAAAAAGCCCACTTAAGTGCGAGTCGGACTTGCAAACCGAGGCTACCGTACCAATTTCAGGATTATAAGTACGATTTGTAAAAATTAAAAACAAAAGTTTGCGGACGTATTCAATCATTTTGTATGAGTGGAACTACTCTTATAAGTTTGTAATTATTTTTTTCTATGAAATATCTATAAATTTTTACTTTTTGAATTTTTTCCTTCATTTATATTGTAAGTTCTAACTTAGTGTGAAATTTCACAACTGTAGGTCCACGGGAAGAAGCCTATTGGTTTAGATTACGCAGCGAATTTTCGTACCTTCTGTTTGATTTTATAGGTTTTTCGTTGATTTAGAAGCTTGATTTTTTCTATGCTCTAAGCGGACATAGACTTGATAATTTGATATTAATTACAGCATAACATCTCTACATGATGACGGGATAAATAGTCGGTAGTACGGAACCCTAAAGATAAACTCTACGTTAACTAAGCTGCAAGAACATGCAAGTACTCGCAAATGCAAGGATAGTACTATTTGGTATATCTCTACGGAATTCGAGCTTTCAACCTTAATAGCTAAACAAATAGCGGGCAGTGCACTAACACTATAACAGCAAGCACTATTGGTTGTATATGTGATATAATATCAGTGTCTTTAGATAATTTTGAATATGTTAGTATATAATATTGGAATCTGCTTAGTTATTTTTTTTATTATAGCTTTTCGCTGTATCTCGCTTGATCCAGAGTGGACAGAAGGAGCCTAGTGTTAAGATACTCCACTCCTCACTTTCTGCTGAAATCTGGAGGCTATTTCGTATTGAGTGGAGGAACTCAACGCTGCGTTTTTCCACGACACCAGTGCAAAAAAATTAAAATATTTCATTTTCTCGCGTGGTAATCGAACCCACAACGTATCACGTTTACAGTCACACGCTTGTGTTCCTGTGCCTCGACTGCCTCCTATTATTCACTCCACAATCCTACAAAGCGTATAACAAATCTAAATGAAAAATATTACTACTTAACTTCACGCTTTATCCCTAGCAGGGTAGTCAGAGAGAACGGAGCGCCAAACGCTACAGTCTCTACATACCTCTTTCGCCTCGTCCACTGTCATCAACCTCTTCATACATGCCCTCATGCTTTTTACGTAACCTTCCTCCAGTATCTTTGATAATATTATTATTACTATACTATCCTGCTGTATGTGGGATATAGAGAATTTTTATTTTAACTATGATTGCTATTGAGAATCAATTAATAATAATTGTAGAAAAACCTTGTATTTTTAGCGAAACTACAAAGAAATTTTAAAGTAAGTTATAGAATTAATTAAAAAATATAGCAAACGAACAGCCCAGTAGTGGTAGTATTGTATGTTGATGTTACGAATGTACTTATATTTTTAAAAAAGGAAAATTATTTATTAATTTCTGTATCTTTCTGACAGCAGTGTAAGCAGCGGGACCCATTTTTCGAGGTGTATTGAGTGGCGGTGTCTCAACTCTTATTTTTTGCCTTGGTGCCAGAGCGAAGAAATGAAAATATTTAATAATAAATAATAATTCAGTCCCTCGAGTGAGAATCGAACCCACAACCGTCGCGTTACAGTCACATCCTTGTGAGCCTATGTCACGATGGCCTCAGTGTTTTCTTTAAATTCTATAAATAAACATTTTTGAGGGTAGTCATAGTTCATAAACGTCTGACTGTAAGTGCGCCAAGTTGTGGGTTCTATTCGAGGAAATGAAATATTTAATATATTGATTTTCTTGCTGGTGAGTGGTGGGGTTGAGTTCCGGCCAGTTGTGGCGCAGTGAACCCATTGTGGTGCAGGGGCACAAAGTGTGACTGTAAAAATCGACTGGTTGTAGATTCGATCCCCACTCGAGAACATGAAATATTTATTTACATTTATATTTTCATTTTTTCACTTTAGTGTCAAGGCAAAGCGCAGCGTTGAGTTCCGCCACTCAACACGCAATGCCTCCAGAATTTGGCGGAAAGTGGGGAACGGGGTGTCTTAACACTAGGTTCCCTCTACTGTGTTCGGCGTGATACAGCATGATATGATGATGTCCTTTCTTCAACAAAATAATCTTCTTGTACTAAATTTCTATAACAGCATACAATTATTTTTGAAAAGGATTCGAATCCAGATTGGTTCGTTTCGAATAAAAAAAATCTGTTACTATACAACATTTATGTAATGTTAATCTCAGAGAAAATAATTTTAGAAATCGAAGGGAAGTTTTGATAATGTTCTGGTTAGACCTTTCGAGCCCTTGGGGACATCTTATATTTATGGTTTTCAAAAGATAGGGTTGGGTTTTAGATTTCAGCGGCGGGTTGACTTGGAAAATGTTTTTTAGAGAGCAATTGATTTATTTTATGTTTTTTGAACTTGTGGTAAAAAAATACTATAGATTTTTTTTATGTAAAAGACAAGGCAAACAAGCATTCGGGTCACCTGATGGTAAGATTACCGCAGCCCACGACCCCGTGCAACGTCAGAGGAGCTACAGGTGCGTTGCCAGTCTTTAAGAAGCGTTGGGCGCCGGAGCCCGGCATTACCTGATGCGAAACGCAGTGGCATAAAGCCACTACTTAACGCCGGTTTTAAATGCCGGGGGTGGTAATGATTCGGTCGAGTCTGCCTATGCATCTTGCCATTGCTGGCGACGTGACTCTACCACACGTACTTTAGTCGCCTCTTACGACACTACCGTACAAAATATCTATCTTTTTACGCAGCTCCATACTGTATCTGATACTAGTAGAGAAGACAGATGGAACCTAATGTTAAGACACTCCATTCCCCACTTTCTTTCGAATTTTTCGAAGTATTGCATGTTGAGTGACGAAATGAAACACCGGGCTTTTGCCCTAGAGCCAGAGCGAAGAAATGAGATTAGAAATGATATAAGAATATTATTATCAATAAATAATAATTAATTCTCCCCTGTGGAAATCGAACTCAAAGTGTGAATTTCAAATTTTACTAAAATAGGTGCCGATTTAAAAAAAATCCATACAAACTTTCAACCCCTATTTCATCCCTTTAGGGTTAAAATTTTTCAAAATCCCTTCTTAGTGGATGTCCAGATTATGAAAATAAACATCTGTCCAAATTTCACGTTTCTACCATCAGCGGTTACGGCTGTGCGTGCGTCTTACCTCAGTCAGTCAGGTACATGTCCTTTTATATATATAAATACAGTTATTTTACTTTGATCTAGCTGCCAGTGGCCAGTCATAACGCAGGGGTACAAAGTGTGACTGTAAACGCGACAGGTTGTGGATTCGATTTCCACTCGAGGGAATGACATATTTAATATATTCATTTTCTTTGCTCTGGTGTCGAGGTACTGCGCTGCATGAGATCCGCCACTTAACATGCAAAGCCTCCAGAATTCGGGTAACGGAGCGTCTTAACTCTAAATTCTGTCCGTTTACGGGATACGTGAACCTGATTATTATCGTTATTTAGTACCAAAAATACTGAATATTGATTTTTTTTCTATTATAAACGAACAGAAACTGAAGGAAGTAATACAACACTAAACACGTATCTCTAATTATATCTCAAACATAATAATCTCTAAAAAGTTAACTTGTCTGAACAAAAGGCGTCACAAAAACAGCCAGCACGCCGACTAATGAGAGGAACGTCGTGTAAACACCCTTTATGACACTGCTGAATATGGAAGTTGTAGCTTTGACCCGGCACAATTAAAACTGCTTGACACAGAATTTAGAAATGTATATGATTCTCACGCTCGTAAACACGCGTTTTTAGTGTTTTCTTTTTTGATTTGAAAGTTACTTAGGCCAGTCGTGGCGCAGTGGCACGAAGTGTGACTGTAAGACCGACTGACTGGTTGTGGGTTCGATCCCTACTCGAGGAGATGAAATATTTACTTAAATTTATATTTCCATTTCTTCGCTCTGGTGTCGAGGTTAAGCGCGGCGTTGAGTTCTGCCACTCAACACGTAATTCCTCCAGAATTCGGTATAAAGTGGGGAACGGAGTGTCTCAACAATAGGTTTCATCTGCCTACCCTGCTGTGTGCAGGATGCAGCGTGAAGCTGATTTATTTATTTATTTTTATCTTAATGAAAAAACGCATTTAAAAGGACAATTACAAATGACGATCATCTCATAGCAAATTTCAAAGTATATATTACACTTTATAAGGCCATTTACATAAAATTGTATTCCAAAGTTCACATTCCTTTGTTTTGTAGTCTCGACGCTGTCATAAAACTTGTGGAGTTGCAGTTCATTTGCAAGTTTCGTTTGACGCAGCTGTGCCAAAATGTTTCTGTCACTAAAGTGTGGATTGTTGATAAAAGATGAATTATTCAAGTCTCCATTTCAAATGGACGCAATGGATAATTTTAGTTTTTTTTTAAAGTTATTTAGTTTTTGACTTTGAGGCCAGTTGTGGCGCAGGGGCGCAAAGTGTGACTGTAAATTCGACTGGTTCGATCCCCACTCGAGGAAATGAAATATTTATTTACATTTATGTGTGATCTGGTGTTGAGGCGAAGTGCGGCGTTGAGTTCCGCCAGAACTCGGCGGAAAGTGGGGAACGGAGTGTCTTAACACTAGGTTTCCTCTGCCTACTCTGCTGCGTGCGGGATACAGCGTGAAGCTGATGTAAATAATAAACAGTCAAAAAGCAATAAACATATGCCAAAATCAGGTAAGCTACTTAACGATACGACTCACATAAAAACAATCCTAAATCAAATCAGCTTCACGCTGTATCCCGCTGAGGCCAATAGTAGCGTAGGGGCACAAAGTGTAATCGCCACTCGAGAGAATTATATATTTATGTATATTTAGATTTTAATTTCTTCTCTCTGGCTCCAAGGCAAACTCTGGCGTAGAGTTTCGCTATTCAACACGGAATGCCTTCAGAATTCGGCGGAAAGTAGAACAGAGAAAGTAGAACAGAGTATCTTAACATTGGGTTCCCTACAGTGTGCGGGATACAACGTGAAGCTGATCCTACTAATATTATACATGTGAAAGTTTTTAAGAACGCATGTTTGTTCCACTTTCACACAAAAATTTAATGAAACTTTATAGTAATATTACTTATACACTAAAATAACATATAGGTTATCTACAATTTATGTAACAAAATAATAATATAATAATAAATTTAGGCGGGCGAAGACGTGCGTGGGTCGTTAGTATTGTAATAATCAGGTATGTTGTTTCTGTACCAACTTGGTAAATGTATTAATTAACTGTAACTTAATATTGAGACCATCGTGGCGCAAGTGTCGGCGACAGTGTCTGACTGCAAGTGCATGATTGTGAAGTCCATCTCTCTTAGACTGATGATTTTCTTTTATTTTCTTGCCCCGGCAAGACAACGTGCGGCGTAGAGTTCCGCAAGTTAACTCGCAATATCTCGAAAAATAGGTGGAAAGTTGGGGACGACTTAGCACTATGTTGCTTCTTCTTAATCTGATATGCGATAAAAAGTTAGAAGCTGTTATTGGGATTGTTATATTTTTAAATATTATTAGTTACATTTAGTCTCGTCTAGTATTAAGATACTCCACTCCCTACTTTCCGCCGAATTCTAGCGTGTTGCGATAAACAACGCCGCGCGTTGCCCAGACAACAGAGCGCAATTGGGAAATCAACTCAATTGAGGCCAGTCGTGGCGCACCGGCACGAGGTGTGACTGTAAAACCGACTGGTTGTGGGTTCGATCCCCACTCGAGATGAAATATTTACTTAAATTTATATTTCCATTTCTTCGCCCTGGTGACGAGGTGAAGCGCGGCGTTGAGTTCTGCCATTCATCACGCAATGCCTCCAAAGAATTCGGTAGAAAGTGGGGAACGGAGTGTCTTAACAGTAGATTCCCTCTGTCTACCCTGCTGTGTGTACAGCGTGAAGCTGATTTAATTTTTAATTTTTTAATTTAATTTTAACTGAATGAATGGGAATCGAACCCACAACCTGTCGCATATACAGCGGTCACACGCTTGTGACCCTGCGCCACGACTGGCTTCAATAGTGTCCCATTCAAACTGTGTTAATCTAGTTACAGATCATTTAATTTTGCCCATAGCATTTACAAAAGCTGTTATACAGAAGTATGAAATAAACCGTCAGGAACATTCGAAAGTTCGAACATTACAGCGTCTATCATAAAGAGAAATTACATTTGAATGTGAATTCCGAAACAGCTCTAATGAATTCTTACGAGACGGAAAATTAATTAAAATATGTTTATTAATTTTGCTTAGTAATATTATTCGTGTCTATTGCTTGTATTATTCTGTAATTATATTATCAGTATCGTTATTTTATTCTTTTTTTGTTTTCCATCATGATTTAGTTTTATTTTTTTTTTGCTTCACGCTGTATCCCGCACATAGCAGGGTAGGCAGTGGGAAGTGTTAGTGTTATGACACTCCGGAATTGCATGTTTAGTGGTGGAACTCAACGCCGCGCTTTGCTTTGTTACCAGAGCGTGGAAATGATTAATGAAATATTAAATATTAAAAGTTTCTTCGAGGTGGCATAAGAACTCCCAAGCTGTCGCGCTTACAGTCCCTCTGCGCTACGACTGGCCTCAGTTTAAATGTGTCACTATCTAATAAAATAAAGACTTTGAATTCTCCTTCACATTATAGTCTGCTTAATTTGCTTTCTTTGCTTAAATCTATCAAGATGTAGGTAAAATCTGTTAAAGATAATAAATTATTTTTGATATAAATTTTAATATGATTTTATATTATCCAAATACAACATACTTGTTTGGATATTACTGAAAGAATATTATTTGTTTTTATTAAACGTGAAAAAAAAAATATAATAAAAATAAACCGAAAGATTTTTTTAGAATTAAAATTCTGGATTATTCAAAAGAATATGTAAGATTTAAAAATATCTAAAACAGCTTTTGTTTAGGTTTCTGGTTGAATAAGTGCAAAGCTGACTTTTACTACTTCTTGATGATCTCTCTATATAAGAGCGAAAACAGGAAAACAAAATATTCAATCACCAGGAGAATACTAAAGATATTCTTTATATCATAAAAATGATGGCGATATTATATAAAGATGTAATTTTCAGTATTCATATTCAATTCTGCATACAGTATATTAGGCAGAAAAAACTTAAAGTCAAGACATTTTACGTATATCCTTCATTTTCCATCAAAATATTTGGCGCTGAGTAGTGGCACTTAACACCGGTCTTTGTTTAACCAGAGCACAGTGGTAAACATAAATTATTCATCCAAGCTAAAATCGAACTCACATCCATCGCATTTCTAGACACGGTTGGACTATGAAGGAGAAAAAATATGTACGTAAAAATAAAATATCATTATTTCTACTATATGTACCTACAAGATGTGAAGCCAGCCGTGTCGCAGCGGCACAAAGTGTGACTGTAAAACCGACTGGTTGTTGGATCGATCCCCACTCGAAGAGATGAAATATTTACTTCAATTTATATTTCCATTTTTTCGCTCTCGTGTCGAGGACAAGCGCGGCGTTAAATTCTGCCACTCAACACGCAATGCCTCCAGAATTCGGCAGAGATGGGGAACGGAGTGTCTTAACATTAGGTTCCCTCTGCCTAACCTGTAGTGTGCGGGATACAGCGTGAAGCTGATGTATATGTACATACTAATATATCTAAAACAAATATTTCATACTATTCTGTTGCTAGTGTTAGATTTATATGTATTTTGATTTGTAACAGTATGATGGACGGCTGTACTAGTTTAATAACGGCGTCGTGTACATATGTCAGATGTCACATAAAACGTGTTCCAGTAGTGGTTTGAATATGGGAATAATAAAACGAGCAGCGTCACATTCTGTTTAGTTTATTCGACTGATCATGGCTAACGAAACTGTCTATTTATATATATTTGGACATACTGTCAAATG
>DWQW01013815.1:0-10040 GCA_018249695.1 Heliconius erato demophoon | reverse complement strand
ACAAAAATTCCAAAAATGTTGGAAATGGATTCTGTTAATTATCCTTTAACACCCTGGCTAATTTTTTTTTAAATATTTTCAATGTACAGAAACGACTTTTCTACAGATTTATTATAAGTATAGATTTCTTCATTAAATTTTTTAAATTATGCAAAAGCCAAACATCGTTATAGAATTCGATGGTCTCAAAGAATTCCGTAACTATGGCCATAAATCTTAAGAACAATGTGAGAACTTGCTCCTCGAACCTTCATTAGTAAAGAAAACAATTGTTGCTGTCCCAATAACTTAGTAATGACTCTCGTGTCATATATCCCTTAAAAAATATAAATGTGCAATGAGAGCCAAGTTAAATGTTCAGTAATGCGTCGTGCACGATTTCATAATATCTAATGGTAAATCTATATGGGTACACAATTGTCTTCAAATTTAAACGTTAAAATTTGACTATTTCTGGTGATAAAACATTACATTTTAGATAAACGCTTAACAATATCATCTATGTAGTAAAAAAATCAATTATCAAATTTTCACTTATTATACATATATCAATAATAGATATGTTATTTTTAACCATTAATGATGCTTTTTATACTTCGCTTCGCTTCTGTTGAATTAATAGTAAAATCTTAAAAGCTTCACGTTGTATCTCGTATACAGCAGGGTAGGCAAAGAGAATCTAGTGTTAAGACACTCAATATTTTCCACAGAATTCTGGAGGCTTCGAAATTCGAAATCAAAGTGATTTCGAAATTCAATCTGCGCCTTTGCTTCGATAACAGAACTAAGAAAAGGAAATAAATATTTCATTTACTTGTGTGGAAATCAAACCCACGACCTGTCCCGTTTACAGTCACATGCTTGCGTCACTGCGCCACGCCACAACTGGGCTCAATGATGAAATGTTAACTTAATTTATATACCTAGTACCTGAGCGGTTAACGCTACATACTTAGTCTGAATACGTCTAATGGTTCCATTTTTACAATTTGCATATTAAGGTGTTCTCGACGAGCGGTCTCTTCGCAGCTCGTAAAAGCGAAGCTAAATATCCCTTCACGATCTCACCTGTAAACGACCAGCACCAACAATAGATGTTTTTTTTAACTTAAAGAAAAATTAAGATATAAATATAATGTCTCCTGATGTCCTTGTTGCCTTCTAAATTCGACGAGAGGTGGAGAACGGAGTGTCTTGACACTAGGTTCCCTCTGTATCCCGCACACATCAGGGTAGGCAGAGGGAACCTAGTGTTAAGACACTCCGTTCCCCACTTTCTGCCGAATTCTGGAGGCATTGCGTGTTGAGTGGCAGAACTCAACGCCGCGCTTTGCCTAGACACCAGAGCGAGGAAATGGAAATATAAATTTAAGTAAATATTTCATCTCCTCTAGTGGGGATCGAACACACAAACAGTTGGTTTTACAGTCACACTTTGTGCCCCGGCGCCACGACTGCCCTTAATATATAATGGGAAAAAAAGATATTCTGAAATATTCCTTTATGCGACAAAACACGATTAAATATTTTTTTTTCTTAAGTCATTCTACACAATAAGTACAATTAAATTAAATTCATTTTTATTTTATTACAAGATAATTTATATGTAGCGTCCATACATTGTCGATTGCAGGATGTTCATTATTTCGGCTTTCATGTCGATAACTGGTAATTTAAAAAAAAACACATAATTTTAGGTCGCTAAACTTAAACTTAACTTAACTTCACGCTTTATCCCTAGCGGGGTACTTAGAGAATTAAAATTTTTATATCATAACTTAAAAAATGTATTTAAATATTTTTTCTCATATTTTTTTATTTTAAATTTATAATGTTTTAATATCTGTGAGTTCCTTTAAGTGTCGACTACTAGAAATCTATGTACTAAATGTGTAAGATAATTAAGTACGTTGTTTTGTGAGCAAAATCGAGTCATGTTTATAAATCTAAACACAAAATTTTCACCATCCGATAGAATACCCCACATTTTTAGTTAAAATTGTTAACCTTTTTATAGACATTCATATGTAAATATTTGTACGAAATTCTGCATATTATACAAAACCCTTGTCCATTCATCAAACGAAACATGTTTTTTATAGCTTTATGACTTATATTTCACTTTACACTAGCAACTCGCTCGCGGCGTCGCTCGCTTGAACCACACGATTATTTATTTAGTAATTTAAATTAGAAAATAAATATTTGCTTTTGTTTTCATAACATTTTATACATTGAAAACTAGTTTCAAACATTTTATATATTGAAAACTGTAGCAATTTAGTCAAACAAAATATAACGTTTCTAAGATTAGTGTGTATCAACGCACAGACAACCAGACAAAATAAAAAAATCTGTTTTGGGTTCTATTACATCGAAAAAAGTGAAAGAAAAACATAAAATGAAAATTTTCCTTTTCGTAAGTTTTTATATAAGTGACGTATTTGTGCTTTATTCGAGCTTTCGAATTTTAGAACCCGTAGTTGCTGTATATTCAAAGGCTACTTTAAAAAAAAAACTACTGAATGTTTTTGTTTAGGCTTGTTGTTATCGTAGTGGCGCCGATTCGTTTACAAAAAATGGTTTTATTGTATTTATGAAACTAGCCTTTGAGTTGAGCTTTTTTTATTTTATTGGAAAATTTAAGATAAAATTAAAAGAGATTATTACGAGATTTTCAAGCAAGCTATTGATTTTGTCATTTGACCTTTAATTTATTTTTGTTGCATATGGAAAAAATATTGTTATGTGTATTTACTTATTTAAACACACAATAGACTAGAATCAAATTTGACTTAATAGATTATATAACTTTTTTCCTAATAAAGATCAAAATAAAAATATTTCTTATTCAATTAGGCCGTTGTGAGCACTTTTGAGTTGTTAACTTAGAGCTACCACCAGTACGACTGACACGACTGACTTTCTCGCTAAATACCTAAGAGACTTAAAACGTTTGTGAATAATATTAGGTATGTACATTTATATTTAACTATGCCGAGCATTCTTGATGAATACCTAGAAAGTATTTTGAATTTCGATTCTTTTAAAAAGATAACTATTTTATGAATTTCCCAAAAGAATGTTGAATAAATAAACTAAACCTCTCTTACCTTTAAATTAAATTTTTGTTAAACAATTGTCTATTTATTTGGAATTTATGTCTGAAAAACTCGATTAACTTTATTACAAAAGACTGTAGATCGAATAATCGAATTGAAGCTTGTTAAGAGGCTTTACCAGTAATCAATCAATTTGGATAATGTTACTTCGAATCTGGATGAGTATTTGGTTTATAAAGAACCATTTTATAAACAATAATATATTTTTAATTGAGATAAAAGTATTGTAATTGTGATAAATTTAGTTTGATAATTCTAGTAGGTAACTATTATTAAAATAAATAAAATATATTTTTGTTTGGTTTTTTCTTTATGCTGTATCCGTCATGTAGCAGGGTAGACAGAGTGACCCTAGTGCAAAAACATTCTCTTCTCCCCACTTTCCACCAAATTCTGAAGACAATGCGCGTTCAGTAGCGGCACCCATCACTGCTCTTCGCCTCCACACAAAAGCGAAGAAACGAAAATATTAAACATTTCATTTCCTCGAGTGGGAATCGAATCCACAACCTGTCTAGTTTAGTCACAAGCTTGTGCCCTTACCCCACGGCATGGCCTCATAAATATATCATTTTTCAGTCGTTTTTATACCATATACAAGTACATACATTAAAGGTAATTAACAAGAATGGAGGTATGTTAAAATGTGTATTGTATCGTTGTATGAAGTACCTGGGTGGGGCAAGCGCGGGAACGCATCGCAGCATCCGGGCGCATAGTTGAGATGGCGCCCTGGGAGGAATGCGCCCGCTCCGGCCCACCTTTTCAAAGCCTTTCTAACAACTTAACCCCTTTGTGAAATCGCCCACGTAATAACCCTAACTTGACGTATTTATAATATACAAAATGATACAACGTTATATTTATAAAGTATTTTATTAAACATTTTTTTTGTAAAATAGATTAATTAAAACTGACATTTACAACAAACAACTATAAAATTCTTTGTTCTTCTAATGCTAGTATACTTAAATAGGTCCTGCGTTTGGAATAGTAGTAGTATATTCGATTAGAGAGAGATCGCCATCCGCGAGAGTCTAAAATACACGAGATTGGATAAAACTTTGAACACGAAGTTTAACGTATCACTTGAAGACGGGTGGGGGTGTAAATTGAGGTTAACACTAATACGTACATTAAATTTTGATACATACATTCATATTTTTATAACTATCTGCATTTAGCTTTAAGTTTCGTGTTCACTTTTTAAATTAATCAAAATTCATCTTTTTTTCAGCTTCACGCTGTATCCCGCATATAGCAGGATAAGGGCCTAGTGTTAGAACGTTTGTTACTTACCGCCGAATTCGAAGCATTGAGTCTATTGAGTGGCGGAACTCAACGCTGCACTTTTTCCCTTAATAACCAGACAAACACTCAAAGAAATACTTTGTATGTTTATTATTAATGAAAAGATATTTATTTAAAAGTATATTCCTCATATTTGCAGTGAACACGAAACCAAAAGAGCATTTTTACATCAAACATTTAATAAGTATAGTATGCACATCAATATTATGTTTTCTACAGACAGTGTATATAGACGGATGTAATTTCTATCAGGTTAAACAAACATTTCCATACAAACATTTATTATTAGACCTATCTATACGTTAATTAAATATAGTATAGATATAAATAAATATGTAGACATTTAGGTTATTTCGAAAATACACTTAATTTCCTTTCAAGGAACAGTTTTTATTACAGGGCCTCTCGTATGTCTAAAACTTATACATTAATAAAATTCTTTTCATTATTTTCAATTAACAATAGCAACAATATAATAATACATTTTTATATAAATAATATATATGAAAAAAAAATGAAAGCTGAGACATACCTGATGTCTGAAGTAAAAAAAATCTACAAAATCGATTGAACTATAACATATAAGGTATATAACATATCATATCAGGCGACGAAATCTTAGCAATCTAATATTATGGAATATTTAACAATCTCTTATGTGTAATTATTTTATTATCATTGGCTGATAGTAAAATAAATAAAAAAAAAAACTCATTATATTATTAGAAATTACATAAAAAAAGGAATACATTAGGCCTGTCAGTAAATTATAATATAAATTTTTCCATTTATGTTATTATTTTCTTGCTAATATATTTTTTTAAGTTTGTTTGTTTGTTTATGTGTATATTCGTACTGACAGGTAAACCACATTAACCTGGAGACATTTTAAACTACTTTTAATTTAATTAACAAAAATGTTTCACAAATGTATTTCAAATAGATATTAGAAATGCTTCAATTGTAATATATTGAAGTTGTAATATGGAATATGGCTGTGTGACTCAAAACTATGTTTAACATACTTTATTGAGAGCCGGTGCATTCAAGTTAGTGGTTGAATACGACAAAGCTACTGAAGCATGCATTGATTTTACGCTTTACAATAACAAGAATAGGTAGTATTCAATTTTCATTGTTCTGTGTAACAATATTGATAGTTTCTACAATAACTACGATACAAAAGCTCTTATTCTTATCAGATAAAAGCACAGGTTAGAAGCTCATTGACTAGACTTGACAGACAGACGCATTGTCAATATATACTACAGTTTCTCCATACACTCAACTCAACAGTTTTAGTAATTAGAAATACGTGAAATTGACTAGAAGCTCTCTTCCTAATGTTCTCAGTAAACATATTATATATATTTAATAAAAAATAATCTTAGATAGTTTACATCATTTTAATGGAAAAATAAAGAAATATGTTTTGCAGTTTTTAGATTACAAAAAGCAACATAGTTATTCCAAAAACATGAAATATGAGAACCAGCGTTTTAGAGATATATCTATTTTTTTAATATACCTAACTAAAAAATGTTGCAACATAAAAAATGCTTTACAACATAACGTATGATAAAGTTTGCCAAAATTATTTTACTCCTCTATAAGTTCAATATTTCAATGGACATATATTATATTACGTGTATGTAGAGTATCAGTTAATACATATCGAATAAGCTATAAGCTTTTTGAGCTCTTCTCGATGATTGATTGAATTCACAGGTGAAAACTGTTTCAATTTACGCTCCTTTTGATACGATTAAAATGCATATATCTTTCTTTATCTTTGCAATTATGTTTTTCAAACGTCAAAATCGTCATACATAATATATCTCTACCATAATTTAAAATATTTAATCAGTAAGTTTAATTTTTATTCAATACTCAATTAATTTATTCAGCTCATTAAAAGCAACAAAGGTAAAAGATAAAAGCAATAGTAAAATTGACTACAATATATTGGCTATCGTGTTAAGTTAGTTGATCCCCTAGTACAAATGTACATATATGTATGTATGTATAATAAAACCTGTGATAAAACCAATCATATTAGCAGCATAGAGTGCACACTATTACATAGTTAATCTTATTTAATTTCGATTCTTTCGTCGCACATTTAAAAGATTATATTCATATTTTAACCACATACTAATTAATTATAATATATAAATTTAAGTATATTATTCTTATCTAAACATCAGGAGTACCTATCTCCATACAAATACAATCTCATTATATATGTATTATAACAATTAACATTTCGTATTTAATTCATTCACATTTTCACAATATCTAACTACACTTAAGCACTCAATACACCATTGAAGCCTCGAGCGCCACAGTTTGTATACCGTCTCGGTATGAAGTAGAGTTCGGTATGTGAAGGAATCACGCGGAGCCCGCGGTGGTTTGGCTCATCTGTGCCTTTGAATTGTCAGCGGGCATAGACTGTACATCAGGGTGAGGGTACTGTACGTCCACGTCCGTGCCTGGTGCGAGCTCCGGGGGCTCCTCCGGGGGCTCCTCGGGGGGCGCGGCGGCGGGCCGGATGTTGTCCAGCCGCGGGCGCGGCGAGTAGCGCGGCGTCAGCGCAATGCCCCCAACGACTGGGTGCGATTGGCGATTCCCGCTTGAAGTACGTCGTGCATCAGCCGCTCGTTCTCTTGCCGGACTGCGAACAAAGAGACAGCTCAATCTCAGTTAACATTTATCACTTTTTTCTGGATATAATATCCAATTTACTTCATGGATCGTTTTGGGTTAAACTGGTGTGTTGCAATCAAGTGATTGTAGGGTCAGGTGTGTGTAATAATAGTTTAGGGTAAAGATCTGATATTTTTTCGAGGCTAGTATGATGATTCAATGATGATAATTTCCTTTCGTTAAGTTCCACCACTCAACACGTGAGAGTCTTAGCCCTAGGCTCCCTCTGCCTATTTTGCTACACTCAGGATATAGCATAAAGCTGATAAAAAATATTAATTTTGGAATTTATAACTTATTAAATATAAATCTATATATTGTTAAGTGAATTAATCAAAACGTTAATAAGCAGCTAGAAAATTATTTGGTTAATATTCTCTTTTTTGTGTTAGTATTACACGAACAAAACTTATAAACACTTGTAATCAGAGTTACAAATACCTCCCAGGTAGGAGATATAAAGAGGAGACGATACAACGAAGTCGTTACTGTCACGAGACAAGCTCATGAACATCAAACATGTCATTAAAGTTTCCACTTCGATAGCAACTTTGCCGGATCATCATACGACGTAATATATAAAGTTGTTTGCAATTTAGTACCATCACTAAATAAATCTCTTCTTTATATATAATATTTACGTGTTTTAGTTTCACGCTGTATCCCGCACGCTATGTGCGGGATACAGTATACAGTAGCCAGAGGGAACCTGGGGACCTAGTGGTAAGACACAACGTTCTCATTAAGACACTATCGTTCCCCATTTTGTGTCGAATTATATATATTTTTTATTTATCTATTTTGTATAAAATATTTTTATTTGTTATGCACAATAAGCTGCTATATGGTAAAGTGAGGTAGAATAGGCAAAAAGTACAACATATAATAAAACATTTTTTTTAAAACGTAAGCTACGTTTTAAAAAATAATTATTACATTTACAAATAATTATAACCTTATTCTTTTTTATATATTTTTATTTATCTTTACTTTATTTCATAATCAATGGCTGAGACTTTGAGATTATGTTATTTCTTAAAAATAAAAAAATGAAAATATATTTTAACCTACGCGGCCCTAACCTCTATCTACAAACTTCGCTTATTTTCTGTATTTTTATTAAAAGTTATATTTTTGTAAAATTAGATACTACCCGATTTTATACCCTTAGATACAATTGATGAAGAAAAAAAAACCAGACGAGCGAATTTGGCTCACTCACCAAGGGTTCCGTAAAAAAAATTGAGGTTTTGAGTTTCAAAATGTTTCTGAAATTCTAAGCTTAGCTTAGCCAGAGCCCTTTCATGTTTGCACCTGTTTGCCCTTTCATGCATTGAACTAGCGACTTTGATACCAAATCTTAACCCCCTTTTAAGTCTATTATTTTTTAAAATTTAACCACAAATGTATAGTTTTCAGATTTTTTCCTGAACTACCTATAGATGCTAGATGGCAAATTTCACGATTCTAGGTCAACCGGAAGTATTCTATTAATTTTGATTACCTTTATAATATCGAAATACCATATCTATAGCCATATCTCTTTTTAAGTAAATATAGAAATATGATTTTTTCATCAAATCATATCAAGGGGCCGTAGATCTGAGTATATAAGCTCTATATCTCCAAGTGTTCATGAGATAAAGGCTCTTCACAGACAGACCAACAAAATGTTCTTAAAAGGTACGTAACTCTAAACAATAAAGATAAACATTTGTTTAACTACAATTAGATACTAATTTAATTAAATGTTAAATGTCATATTTTAAATGTCTCGAGATGAATCTAGTACTACCATAAGAGCATGGTGCCCATGGAAAATATAAAAAAAAAACAAAAAAAATCATAAAACGATATTTTTATTTTTCTACTTAAAATAAAGCAGATTCCAATGAAACTATTAAGGGAGGACTTCTGAAGATTTATTCCTGGTTTTGGACTAACTTACCATACATAATATATCAATTTACATATTAATACCTAAAATTTGCGAGCTAGGCCTAACAGAGAGAACACTACGCTGTTGACTTTTCCTTTCTCTACTTAATAGAGATGGAAGAATATTTTCAGTAGAATGCAACAACCTACTGTCTAATCAGACCAAAAACCACTGAGCGACGACAGCAGTAAGTTTTTATTATTTGACCAAATACGTCATGCATAGGTACATGTTAATCATGATTCATGATCGGTGTTCGATGAGTTGGTTGTTATTTTTATGCCATTGCTATTTTTACTTATGATAACATAACATGAGACCAGTCGTGGCACTGGGGCAGTGATGTGTGACTGTAAATATGACTGGTTGTGGGTTCGATCCCCACGCGAGGAAATAAAATATTTAAATTTATATTTTCATAGCCTCGCTCTGGCGTCGAGGCAAAATGCGGCGTTGAGATCCGTCCTTAATACGCAATACCTTCAGAAAATGGGGAACGGAGTATCTTAACACTAGGTTCTTTCTGCCTATTCTGCCGTGTGAATCTGATCAAATTTAATTTTGAAGTTATCGAATCAAAAAAACTTGAAATGAGTCAATCAAATTATCATAACATAATATAATAACAAACTCTATAGCGCAAAATTAAATACTTTTGTTATATTTTGCAAATATTGTAATTAAATCAGCCTCGTGACGCCATCTAATATACATATAATTATATAAGAATGGCTTTTGGTCACCTGTCTATGTCCTGTTAATAAAAAAATATATATTTTAGAAGTCTCCACAAGTTTTTCTTTTAATAAACTATTTCAACAATTTTATTATCTAAAATTAAAAATTAAATTAGCTTCACGCTGTATCCCGCACACAGCAGGGTAGGCAGAGGGAACCTAGTGTTAAGACACTCCGTTCCCCACTTTCTGCCGAATTCTGGAGGCATTGCGTGTTGAGTG